>WTSP01027097.1:0-21521 GCA_025331215.1 Actenoides lindsayi | reverse complement strand
CTCTGGGTGACCCTGCTGGATGGAGCAGGGGGGTGGCACCAGATCATCTCCAGAGGTCCCTTCCAACCCCCACCATGCTGGGATTTACTCAGAGGCACTTTCCGAAATCAAGGTGGTGTGAAGTCACCCTTGGGGGAACCTTTCTGGGGACAATGAGGCTTTTTCTTCTCAAAGATGTTTCCCAAACACATCCCTGCAGCCCCTTGTTTCCCACTGCAGCGAGATGGGAACGTGCAGGTGGATCCCTCCGCGCTAGCACCAGGCAATAGCCTGACTTCCCCTGTGCTGCTCTAAAGGAAAGCACAAACAACCCCAGCACTCTAGCAATAACAGCCCTGCTGGAGCTGAATTTTACCCAGTCAAGCAAAACTTTGCATAGACACTGTAAATTGTCCCTCCCTGTCAGCCCCTCGAGGCACAAATCACTAATGAGTTCAGTGGAATGTGCTAAAAATGGCAAGAAGAGTTGGCGCTGCCTGACCCAAAGCCAGGTAGGTCCAGTATTAACAGCAAGCCAGTTCCTGGTGGAACAAGTCTGTATTGGCTTGCAAACAGCATGTTAATAGACCCTGCAGTCTGGGAGAACCTAATTGAGAGTAGGCAGTCTAGGAAAAAAAAAAAAAGCATCTCTGTGGCTGGATTTTTACTGCTATTCCCATAAACACACTGAGCTGTAAAGCTCCCCCAGGGATATCTCACAGTCAGGTCAGAATAGGACTGCACACAGAAACAAGCACTTGGAAAAGCTGAAGCTTAGCTCTCTCTGATGGGCTCTCTGGGCAAAGAGCATCAGCCCCAAGGAGAAGCAAAAGCTGCTGCTGTTGCTGTGAGAGCTGGATCAGAGAGAAGGGAACAGCCTTGGGACTGGCCAGTCCCAAAGAAGCACATGGACAAAAGCAGCCCAGTTGCTTGTGGAGAAAGCAGGGGCATCCGAAAGGAAAAGGTCTCTCTAGGGCTGTACCGATTGCTTGCAAAGAAGGGTACAGAAGAAGTGGTCAAGAAGGTGCTTGTAGGAAACAAACACCAGGAACTCACTTTCAGCAGGGCCAGGAATGTCAGCCTGTAGGTGCAGAAGTGAAGGACCCTGAAGTGAGCAAGCTACTGAGGGAATTAATTGATCATGTTTCACGGAACAGCCACGTGCACTGTGACCCAGCAGCATCAAGAGCAAGTGCCACAGCTCTGCTCTTCCCTGAAGGGCTGGGGGCTGATCTTTACAGCAGGGCAGGAAAAGCACAAGCAGTTACCACAGCATGGGTCACATCACACATTCATGCTCTGCCTTACTTAGCAGCAACTGGAGCTCGTCTTCATGGCCCAGAGGTTCAGAGGACAGTCCTGTCATCCCATATGGCCTGACGGCCTTTTAGTCTTTTAGTTCTTCTGCAAAGCAAGAGCTGATGTCAAAGGCAGCTAATGCAGGTTAGGTTCCAAGTGATTATTCAGCACTGAGCATGGGGCAGGGTCCTGAAATCCTGCCCTCCTCCACCCTGTCAGGCATCAACCAACACAGCCCCTAGGATTCATCCCACTGCTACCCCGCTCGTCGTGCAGAGGACGGAACACCCCAGAGGGAACAAAGAAGGACCAGGCTGACACCCTCCACCCAGCTCTAATGACATTTGCCACCTCCTGCAATGCCAGACTTCATCCCCACTTCCTGAGAGCTTCTGGCAGTAACCCTGGCTGGCAGTGCATAATTCAGCAGCTCTCTTTCCTTTGAGCTTTGAAATGCTGTAATTACACTATCATGCTTCACACGCACTGTAGGGCATGAGCTTCTTCTGGAAAAGTGGTCTGGCTGGTCTGGGGTTTGTTGGTTTTTTTGTCAGATTAGATTTGAGGGTTTCTTCCCCCCGCCCCCCCCAGACACTGCCCTATCCCTTTCCAGCTTGCCACTAGATGAGATGTTTCCCCCAAATCCCAGTCAGCAGGCAGTTCTTACCAAGAGGAGCTGTCACTGCTGCTTCGTTTCTCTAAGAAAACGAGTTTTTCCCACATGCTACAGCAGATGCTGAAGAGGCTGAGCGTGTCCCACGGCTGCTGCAAAGAGCTTCAGCACCCTGGACAAGAAGAGAAACTTCTTTCTCTCACCTCCCCCAGGAGTAGAGCCAAAGCTGAGGGCAGCCAGTCTCTGTTTCTGTCACGGTACACACCTGTACGAGTAGGCACACAAGGTGAAGTAGGCAGCTTGCATCCTGACAGCAAAACGACATTAAAATAAAGAAATCCCACTGCACACCACTAAATTCCTCTGCTGGACACACCATTTACCAGTACGGGGATCACAACACACAGTTGGGTTTCACCAGTCCATAAACCTCAGTAGAAAGGAATTTTAAGCTAAACATGAAGTTGGTTGCTTTAACCCTATGTGTATGAGATAGCTTTTCTATGACAAAACACAAGACAAACCACCACTTACAACTGGTTTTGATCCCTCTTCCTTCAGGCCATAAACTTTACTGCTTTTATTCTCTGCTGTAGGAAGAGCCTCGCACAAGATCTTGGTGCCCGAAGGCTGTAGGCAAGCGCTGGGTGTCCACGTCAGCTCTGCTGGCTGCTTGAGGAGGTTTACACTGAATTGTGAAGCTGTGTCCCTGAGCACAGACACACCCACCCTTCTCCCACCCCTGTTTTTTAGGGCAAGGTGAGGAAGGAGCCAAAAGTTTATTTCCTTCTTTACTGCGACATTAAAGTGGCCGTTGATGTACCTCAGTTTCAGGAAGGAAAGGCTTCTCTCGTCTCCATTCTCTCTTTCAGGCTCCAAGACTGTACTTACTCATATTTTTTGCCTACCAGGGCATGATGAAAGCCCAACAATTGTCACAAGTTCTTTTCCAAAAGGTGAACAGCAGGATAAAGCAGGAAAGATAGCCACAAATTAAATAAAAGCTGAAGATGAAATTGAGATTTCTCGCATTCTAGAGAAGCCACCTGTAAAACAAGAGGTGCAACACCACACTCTCTCTGTCTTTCCTTAACATTCCGGGAGGAAGGTGGAAAGCAAGAGTTCTCAGGTAAGAAAAGCAGCAGTCACCTCCAGCACAATGTGCACAACTCAGCTTCTTCTCAAACATCTGCCAATTCCCTCCTTTGAAACGGCTGCTGTGAGAGAACACGGGACTGGGGTGGTCACAACCTAAAGGATTACACCAATTCCTGTCTGTGCCCAGCCTCAGGGCACCTTCTGCATGAGCTGCTAGATCCAGACAGCTCAGCAACAGCAACTACTTGTCTACCTCAAATCACGTTCTTGGATACTGCCATGTTCTACAAGTTTTATTATGATAAAAGGCAAAAATAAGACGACACTAGAAACATCCAAAGGCCTCGAAAGTGCTGAAGGAGACACACAGACATTTTACTCTCAGACACGTTATGGTTACACCAATTACTTCCCAAGTGCCATAGTTCAAATAAAAATATATTCATACAAATTTAAAACCAAACCAAAACAGTTTATATACACCGTGGAATTAGCTTACATCATTTCAGAACAAAAATAAAAGAACCCAACGAACAAAATGTGCAAAAAAAAAAATAACAAAACCCCAACCCCAACCAAATGGAAAGGTAAGTTGCTACCATTGGAATGACTCACAGTAAGTTAGTTAACACTGCCCAGGAAACCACGAGGCAGGGGAGAACACCCCACGCTGCCCCCCAGCTTCTGCTCGCAGTACCAATCCAGTTCTCGGCTCCTATTCCTTTAGTGTTGCTCTGAGTAAAAGGGCACAGGCACCTATGTTAAGAGTTAAGTTTCTTGGTAAATAGCTAAGCAACCAGAGGCAGGGTAGAAGCAGTTGGTGTGTTGGAAGGAAGGGACCCAAGCGTGAGGCCAAGACTGATGGGACACAAGCCCCTTTGCATCAGTTCTCAGCAGAAGCGAAACGTCTCCAAACGTCAGCTGAACGGCAGCTCCCTTTCTGCAGGCTACGTAACGGGGGAGCTGCACCTTGAGACTTCCCTCTAGAGCAGCTGACTGGGCCACCCATCCTCCTCCTCCTCCTCCTCTTTCCTGGAGTGAAAGAGGGGGAGGTGTTCCAGCTGCAATGTTGGAGTAAGACAGACAGACAGACGCACAGGCAGAGCAGACAGTGCTGACAGCAGGCTGAAGAAGGTGAGGGGCCTTCTCACGGGGAAGCGTAGCTGGTGCTCAGACAAACCCTGACAAGATTTCTTTCAGCCTGTCTTGTCTGGATGGCTTAACTCCAGGCCTTACTAGCGATGACAAGACATTCTGCAGCAAAACACGCTGCTGCAGTCTGTGTGCAGAAGTAAAAGAGGGCACGGCCAGCTCAAGGAGCCCCATTCAGGTGCAGGAAGAGCAGGAACCTTCCACACACAAAAAGATTCTGTCATGGAGACACAGGACATTCTTGCCAGGGGCTCTGCCAGCATGGGATTGCTAACTCCACACCAGAGTGATCCGAAATCCCATCAGGATTCCTGTGCTTTCTAACTGCCCAGAAGCACACATCCTTTGTACAAGAGGTAACAGAAACACATTTCAAACCTACAGCCCAGCTTCAGGGAGTTCAAAAGGCTGCTGGAAGTTGCGTGGGATAGCTCAGTGCAAGACCTCAGGGAATACAGGCATTTCAGAAGCTGTCTGCAGAGACCATCCAGAGAGAGCAACCACCCTTCCTCTGCTCACAGGCAAAGAACTTGCAAGTTAAGAGCAGCAGCCGATGCCAACTCGCATGCTTTAAGGAACGTGCCACAGCTGTCCCAGCTAAGGAGTCCAGGCTGCAGGCACGGGATGGACACTGCCTGTAGGAAAACACCTTCACTTTACTTTTGGAGGTTTCAGAGCTCACGTGCCTTCCTGGAAATGGAGGGAGGGTATTCAGCAGCAAGCAAAACCATTTTGGTGGAGGAAATAGAGCTGTTGCTGCAAGTTCCACAGTAAGAAAGGGAAAAGGATGAAGAGTATTCCTTGCTTTTTAGGTAGGTGGCTGCCCAAGCAGCCCTGGAGAGGACAAAGGGTCCTGGGATGCACAGAGCTTCCTTTGCAACAACTGCCACGGCACGTACCACAGCCTTCCCCTTCCTTTCTGGAAATGGTACCCATGAAAACACACATCTGCCCTTTGGACTTGTTAAGGACTCTTAATAAGGCAGCAGATGGGAAAGAACACTAAGTGGGGAAAAAACCAAACAACAAAAGGCTTCCAGATGTCAGGGGAGAGGAATAAAAATGAAATCCTAAGTGCTTACAAACAGCTTTGTTAAACCCAAGCTTTCCAGCCGAGCCATGCCATGCACCATATCACAAGAACAAATTCTACCCTAAAACTTTGCCGCGGGAACCACTTCTAAGATCAAGTTTTGTCTCATCTGCTGGACAAAATTCAAGAGCCTCCTCGTGACTCAGCTGTCTTTACTGCTAGGACAGGCAGAGAATAATTCTGTCTACCAACTACCCCGACTGCAAAACATCCCACAAGCATCTAAGAGTTCCAGGGGCTTAAAGAGCCCTACATCAAGACCACGGCTGGTGACCTGGGCACAAAATCTCCTCCTAACCCAAAGTGGAGTGGGGCTCAGCAGCCAGCAGTTTGCAGAGCAGTGCCCTGGAACAATCAGCTTCTGCAAAGTCAGTCAAAGAGGCCGTTTTATCAGATGTAGTGTTTTGACACACAGAGGGAAAGGGGGCACAGTTTCTTCAAGGCCCTGTCAAGAACACACTCAGCACAGAGTTCCTGAATTCAGAAAACACAACGATGCCAGATTTCCTCCTGCCAGACAGAAGGAAATGTCTCCTTATGGCAGACAACAGGTTAACTGGAGTTCTCCCAGGCTGTGTAGAAGCTTTTCTGGGATACATTCCCCATGGTACTTGGCCCAGTCTCTTGGCTGAGAGAATGCTCTGTGCTTTATCAAGCCAATCAGCCCCGCAGGCCCTGGAGGCACAAGGCTGGCTTCCCACGGAGGGTTATCTGTATGCAAAACTCAGGAGGGCAGGTGCCTGCTGGAACAATACAGGTGCTGGCCAGGATGGTACCTGCTAAAGCAGTGAACTGGCTGCAACTGGCTTCTAAGTGCTGATTTTACCCTTACAGATATCGGGCTGTAGCAGTTGCAAACATTACCCCAAGCATTTTTAGAGGACAGACAGCCCCACTTATCACTCTGCAGCAGAACCTGCCTGTTAGCCACCAGCACCAGGTATCTATCCCTCCTGTACAGCAGCCTGAAGTTACACCAGCTCCTCTCATCACACACAGATAACTCAACCAAAGCCAGAGAGACAGGGCATCAGTTCTATCTGCCTCCAGAAAGCAACACTTCACCATGCTCTGAGGACGTGGGGTTCCCTGATCTCTCACCCAAGCTAGAAAGGTGTCCCAGGCTCCCACTATTGGCTCAGTACAAGGACAAAGTGCCTACAAATGCAGGAGTGTCAAAGCAGTGACAAAGTGAGTGCCACGAAGTGCCTTAGAAGAGTCTCTTACAGGGAGATAATAGCAATAGCTAACGGGGAAAGAGATCTCCCTTCTCTGAGATGCTCTGCAAATGTATCAAACATTTATAATCCCAGAAACAGTAACTAACTGGAATTGAACTGTTTTGAACTCCTGATTTGTCGAGCTGCTCTCAAAAGTCAGCTGCTGTCAAAAACATCACAGCAGGGATGCTTCCCTATGGGAAAAAAACCAGGAGAAATTAGGAACAAATAAAGCCAGAGTGGAAAAACATGGGCAACTGGGAGCACCCATAAACAGAGATGTATTTCCAGAGTTGGCATTTTTAATACTGCTTTTGAGGAAAGCCACCCTCCAGAGCAGCTATTTGATAACTGCAAACAGCAATAGTTCCTCTCAGCCCCCTTCTCACACAAATAAGGCAACAAGGAACAGGGGAGGAAGAGGAAAAGGGAGACATACAGGAGGACAGGGAAAAGATGCTGCAGTTCTCTGCACAGGACACACTGGAGCTAGATGGTTCTTTTTTCCCAACCCTTAAAAAACCCCCAAATAAAACCAAATAGCAGAACATACAGTGTCAGGACAACATCTGATGAAGGGAGATAACCGGGGCACACAGGGAAAGAAAAAACCTGGATCAAGAGTGGTCAAACCAAGTGCCTGAGACCAATCAACAGCTCTGGGCTCAGGCAGCTCCTCTAATTCTCTGGCTAGCAAGATGTTTTCCAGCTCCCCAGGCGTGATATGCATGTGAGAAGCCAGACAGCAAGTCTTGGGCCTTGTGGGGTCCAAGCAGGACGCGAGCGCTTGTGCAGGCTTGGAAGAGGGAGGTGGCCACACCGGCAGTGGGGCAGGGTGGGCAGGGGCATCAGATGGTCTGATAGTGTTGTCTCAGTCTCGCCTGCAGGAATTCGTGGGTCAGGTTGTGCCGAGTGATTATCCCAACAATCTTGAAGAGGAAGGAAAGAGAGAGGAAAAAAAAAAAAAAAAGAAAAAGGTACAAGTCAGTATCAGAGATGTGCTACTAAGAGCCGTGCATGGTAGAGCTGTTCTTTCCAACCCTCCCCTCTCCCACCAAAAAAAAGAGGGAACCTGCAAGCAGTTCTTGACCAACGTGGAGTCAGAGTGGGTTCATGTTCAAACCTCACCAAAACAACACCCCTCCCTCTCCCAGCACTTATCTACAGGCAAGACATTGTTTTAACTACACCAAAACGCACAGCTTAACTGCTGCTGTTGTGTCTGGACACAGCAGTAGCCTTGGAAGGGAAATCCTGTCCATGTTTGACAGCACAGGGATGTAACTAAATCCTCTGGAAAGTGAAAACTGTAATTGGAGCTAACAAACCTGCCTCTTACAGCTTCATTAGAGCTGTTTCTGGTATCCCACATGACAAAACAGCAGATAGTTCGTATCAGAGATGCTCTAGGAAACTCTAAAGACCAGCTAAGCCATGACTACGCTCTGGCAATCGCTAGCTGGCAGGCTGCAAAAGGGATCCTCTCCCAGCCTGCTGGGGACGTGATCAAAACTCACTGCAGCTGGTGAAACACCTCAGTGATTTTACACATGGAAACAGTTTAGAACTAGGCACGGAAGGAGTCAGTATCTCTTGTTTTCAACCAACAGGCTCCGCAGAGTAGCTGTTAGGAACCCCAAGAGGTAGAAAATCACTTGCTGTCTCACAGGGACAGACCAGCCCAGGCTTAAGGGACAGTTTCCTGTTATGCTTATAGGAAGTTACTGACACCTACTGACTGCTCCTGAGCACTGCAGATGGTAAAGCCAAGCACAGAGCACCAAGCATAAACTGTTGAAAAGACTCCTTTATTTTGCTACTCCTATAAGTAGGAACAGAGTGCAAGTTTTCCAGCAGAAAAATCTCCTGCCCCAACACAGAGGAAATACTACCCTTGGCACTGAATAGAGCTGCCAAAGAGGAAGGCAAATTAGAAGTCTCTGACGAGCTCAAGGCCTCTCAACAGGTATTTAAGAGCTTCCACGTGCTGCCAACTGGAGACAAGACAGATACTGCAGGTCCTGCCCTTTGCAGGGAAAGCTGGAAGGGGGCTCAGACACAAAAGACAGTAACAAAGCCCCAGTAACCAACAATGCTTCAGGACCTTAAGAAGATCACATTCTGATCTCTTCAAAGCATTTCTGTTTGTTATTAGGAGACCTGAATTGTCACAAAGGTGGAAAATATTGCAAAAACCAGGTGGCTTCCTTGCTCAGCCAAGACAACACCAGCTACAAGGACTCACCTCTCCAACTGCGTTCACGACCGGTAGATGTCTGAGTCCCATTGTCCTAAACAGGTTGAAAACTTGTGACACATGAGTATTTGGAGAGACAGCAAAGGGTGATGGGTTCATGTACGGGGTGACATCCTAAGAAAGAAAAAGAGTTAGGTTATTCACAAGAGGCATTTTTCACCATCTCTGGGAATCACTAACAACTAATTCCTACAAGTCCTCCAATGCACTGATCTCTGGGCAGGGTATTGGACTGTGGATTTCTCCTGTTTCTCCACAAACATGGAATTATTTCAGGAACCTGAATTTGTCACTGTTTGTTTGACCACTGTAACCCATCATCTTAAAAGCTCAATGCTGCAGAAAGCAGCTCCATGCAAATAAGAACGTACATAAAAAAGCACTTTGGCCTGCACAGAACCCTTCCTGTCATTGAGACAATGACAGGCCTGCCACTGACTGAGATGCTGGCACACAGAGTCCCAAACAGATGCCAGCAGCTTGCCTGTCCCATCTCACTCAGGCAGGATTCTAACCTAGAAGGAAGTTAAACTAGATGGGCAGCATCTTATTCTGAAAGTAAAGCATTCGTGTGGGACATTAACCTTGTAGCAGGTATGAGGATTGATTTCCACATGCAGGGAAGGCTGATGGAATGTGGGAGAAGCAGAGGATGCTGGTCACTGCCCCCAGGGGTGGACTTAAACAGCTTCTTTTTAAAAAGGTTTGGGACAGTTCTAAACACATATCAGGAAACCCTGTGGTGCATCTCTTACCACTATCATGCGAGGGTTCAGCAGCGTGAGGTCCAGGTCATGGATGTCTGGGTAGCGGGGGTAATCCTCCGACATCTCTGCGTGGGACAGACGAGGCTGACTTGCGCTCTGCGATTAAAGCCAAGGCCACTGAACTCAGGGGTCACCACCTCAGACAGCACACGGGCCACCCAATCGCTCCCCCAGATCTCTTCCTCCTCCTCCCCCCATGGCCACAGGCAGAGCTTCTGCAGGGGGGCTCCTGGCAGCTCTCAGAAGGCAGCAGCAGGGCAAGGCCAAACCGACACAGGCGCTTAGCTGAAGGCAGAGGATCTGCTCTCCAACCCCCCTCAGATCTACGCTCAACGCTGGAGGGCAGCAACCAACCAGCCTTGTGGAATGATGGGCCTCCAACAGACACTCACACTGATCTCTGTGACACAAGTTGACATTTTTCTGGCAAGACCTCGGCAGGTAGCAGTAAAGACACACAGGATATGCTGCTGGTTGCTCCATCTGCATCTACTGTCTGCCCTCTATTCTCCAGTTCTGACTGGACCGTGCCTTTATGCAACAAATGGATCTGCTAGTTTATTTTTTAAACAGTGGCTGTTCTCTTTTCCTGGGGACACTTTAGCAGAAATTCAAATCTCTTTATTCTAGAGCTGCAAGGGAGAATTCACATTACTTGTCTGCAGCATTTAAACCACAGACGCATCCCTTAAGGCGTAAAAATAGGCAAATGCTTTTTGTCAGCCCGTAAATACTGCTCCCAACCTCCCCAGCTGAGAGGGCAGGGAGGACTCTGCTAGAATTCCTGATGAGGACAACTCACCGACTGGGTCTCGGAGTAACAAATACCCCTGACAAGGAGGGTGACCAGCTGTGAGCGCAAGATCAAGCCATGGAAGGTTAAAGGTCTGAAGCGTTCCTCCATAGTCCACTCCTCACTGGGAGACTGGTCAGGGTACAGGTTGGGGTAGGGAGTATATCTGTGACAGAATTGACACGTCTGAAGTTGCACAAACTTAAGAAGAGACACACATACCCCCACCCCCAAAACAACAACAGCGATTTCAGCTCTTTACAACCTTCTTCTGAACATTTCAGAGACTTGTTGAAGGCAAACGAGTCTTTTCTCCACCAAATAAATTAGCAGAAAGGGGTCAGAGCCATTGTCACGGGCAGAGCATGACAACAGCAGCAGGATGGAAACACCCTCCTAACTCTCAACTTCAAACCACTTCCTACTAAAGCACTTTTCAGCGCCAAATTACTCAGATTCTGGTAAAAGCTGAAGCATCTGGCAAAACGTCACGGTCAGAACTCCACTCATAAAACTCACAGTCACATGGTTTAGAAACACCCCGTTTCCATGCATACGTGCCTACCAGGATCTCACCTTCTCTCCAGCATCTGTTGCAGCAGATCCTCCTTCTCCGGTGGCTCCTCCGTCGCTATGTGCTCATCACACATGTTCCGCAGTTCACTCGAAGGGTAGGATTTCATGGACTGACTACGCTTGCGCTGCTCTCCAGCTCGTGTGAGGATGCTGGACTTCTGGAGACAACAATCAGTTTTCAGATACACCCTAAGCAAGGTCAGCAGTGATCCAAGAGTGACTCGGAACGATGTGATCACAGCTTTATGTCACCAGAGAAGGTGTTCCTTAGTGCTGCTGCAGTACTTGTAAGAATAGATACAGGACTGTCCTCTCCTTGGACAGAGAGCCTGGAGTTTAGGAATACAAGCAGCCTTTTTTGCTAGAGCACAAGTGTGCCAGAAGCATGTTCATTATTCATTCTGACCTTAAATGTGAAGGGATTTAAGCATCTGCCCCACTACCCCTCCTACAAAAAAAAAACAAACCCAGAAGCATTTAGGCACCCACTACTGATCTCAATCTCAGTGCCAAATCCCAATGTTTTCCATAGCTACTCTAAACAGGTTACTTATTCCTCTTGACTTCTGCCTCTAGGAATGCAGATGACTCTTCTGCCTTTACCACGACCCAGAGAATAGAATGGAACCGAGCCCTTGAAAAGTTTGTATCGCAGTAAGTGCCCATCTCTGACCTAATTCTGCACTGACAAAAGCCAGGACAAGAGGAAGGGCCTTCCACCTGCACATCAAAGCTCTTTACCCTTCAACCTCTCGATCAACTTTTTACCTTGAATTTGATGTTGTTGCTTATCAATTGATTTCCCTTCATGAACTCCCTCTCGTTGCCCCGGTTCTCGGTCACCACGGGGAAGGCATGGTGGACAGTTGTGCGCAGGATGCTCACAAGGGACTGGATCCTGGTGTGTGGGTAGACGTAGGTCAAGTTGGGTTCCATGATGTCGCTGGCTCGTAGTCTGAGGAAACAGAGAGGCAAGATCACTCCATGAGTCATGGCAGTGACAGAGAGCAACAAACCAGTCCCAAAACTGAGCTCCTGAAGGAGTCTGCTGCAGTTTAGTTCTGGCAGCTCCCTGTAGGTGTGTGCCCACCTTCACTGCGTTATTAGCAGTGCCAGGACAACTGATCTTTCTTTGTTTTTCATGTAACATTGCGTCAATGATGTCCTACAAGCAAGGAAAGAGGTTTCATCTTTGTAACACAGAAACTACTGGGCAAAGCTAACAGGTGGGAAGAAGAAGAAATTCTGCAAGGAACTGAGTCCAGTGGAGTATCTTCACAGAGTTCTTGCTGAAGCTGAGAAATCTGCTCCTCAGATCTCCACCCATCCACCCCATCTCAGAAAGGGCTCCAGCACCTCTTTCCTGCTGCAGACCTGCTGCACAACTCCCAGCTGCTCTCACAGCAGTCCTCCTCACAGAGCAGCCAGGTTCATTGAAGATGAAGCATTATCCCCCTGCATTACAGCATTCCTTTCTGAGGAAGAACCCCACCACAAACTCTAACCCGCAGCCCTGCCATGAGGAGCAGCCTTACTTATCCATCTCCACCTCTGTTTCCCACTCCAGGAGAGGCACTCCTCGCAGGTTTACATGGATGTCATATATGCCTTTGTTGAAAAAGTCTCCTGTCCATTTGGCTACCTGCAGAACGAACAGAAGGTCTACTGAGTTGCTGCTTCAAGGACAAGACTCCTTGGCTTATCATAGCCCTGGAAAGAACAGAGCTCCAGGGCCAGGAGAGTTTCAAGCAATCTGCAAGAAGGCAGAGCCAAGATCCTACACTCACCATGAGGGTGATCATTATCGGGAGCCCGTAGGTGATCTCGTTGGTGGATTCAATCAGGATGACAGTCAGGCTGATCGTCATACGGACCACGCCTCCCAGGAACGCCGCTGCCCCGATGAGCGCAAAGGTTCCCGAGTAGATGTGATCCAGGCCAATGTAGCTGGGGCGAAACACAGAGCACAGAGGTCAGAACAACCTGCCCCAGAGCTCAGCTCTCGCGCACGTACGCACACTCAATGCACCTTTTGAGGAGGTTGGCGACCAGGCGTCCGAAGGCAGCCCCACAAAGCAGTGATGGCACAAAAAGACCACTGGGCACAGAGATCCCGTATGTCCAGCAGGAGAGTAAGAAATAGAGAAGGAAGAACAAGGACAGTGTGACTGGGCTGAAAGTACCTGCAACACAAGAAGAATCATGACTAAAGGGGGCACGGGTCTCAAAGTCTTGCACCATCCACCCCTCAGCTCACGGTAGGCTCATCTCACAACAGCTACTTAGTCTCCCAGTCCAAACACACGTGAAGACAATGAATAAGTGAAGAAGAGAGGAAAAGCACGTGGGGTTTGCAGCTGTTGTACTAGCCGCCCCCCAGAGCCATGAAGGCCTGAAGAGACTCTTAGCTTTGCGGTTATGAAGGCTGTTTGAAGCAAGATGAAGCTCTAAAGCCTAGTCGTGGGATGGAGCACCATCTCCCAGCTACTCACCATCCTGGTGGAAGAGCTGCAAGATAGCTGACTCCTGAGGGTTGAAGAAGAGCGTGGCCATGTCATTGTAGGTTTCATTCGGGCAGAAAAAAGTTTTGATGCTTGAATTCACATCCTCTGACATACCCTAATGCAGGACACAAAAGACAGGAACAGTTAAAACCCAATCTCTCCTACATCAGCCTTTGGGCAGACCAGGAGTAACCCTTCTGTATAGTGCTGTCAGCCCACATTTTGGGAAGCTCAGACCAAACATCAGTAGCAGAGATGGGGCCAACAGGATCACTGGGCTCCCCGCTTCACAGCCTGAGCTGCTTTGCCCCAGTACCAAAGCACAAAGGGGAGCTTTCCTTATTACCCTGGGCTTCTGCGAGGCTTTCATGGCAGTTCCGTTACGTCCTGCCTGCTGTCAAAAGCTCATTACGTGCCTGTGCTTCTCTGGAGGGTGAACAACACGATGGGGACATCAAATCTTCCCACAAGATCCCTCACCTGCAGGCTCAGAGTGTCATTGCCACTCTGGCCGGTGGAAGACATCTGCCGGCATTCCCCCAGAACCATGGAGGCCACAAAGACCACGACTGTGGTAGTCAACGACACCAGCAGGCTCTCCAAGACTCTGCAAGGACACAATAGAAACCATACACTGAAGCCACCCTCAGCCATGTAACCCAGTTCCAGCTCTGCACGTGACTTTGATAAGGCTGCAAGAAGCAGCAGTCACCACAGCTCAACGTCAGAAGCAGGGGACTCTGCAAGTCAAGCTGAATTATGGCTTGGTTGTCAGGGGTTGTGTTAACTCCCCGTTTTAATTGCCTGCCCCAAAAACCAAGCTATTTCTGCCCAGATAACACCCAACAGTCACGTATAAAAAGCCACAGGGAAAGGTTCAGTGATGTGGCTGTTCACATGGAAACGATTTTCTGTAGATCCTTACAGGGTAAAAGGCTAGACAGGACTGGACAGGTTGATGCACAGTAACTCATAATCTCCTTTCTTTCCTAACTGTTGAAATACATTTTTCTGTTTTTAAACCTGGGCTTCTTATTTAGGAATTGTCTAGAGAAAAAGCTATTTTCCAGGATTACATGGCAATTCTCTCTCTAAATAGCACAAATAGTAGCTCAGTTATGGACTTAATTAACCAAGATAATTAAAAAAAGAAAGTAGTATCAGCTATTCCTTTCACATCTAGTTGGACAAGACATAAAAAAAGAAAAATACTGCATGGAGATAAAGCTCTAGTTTCTTCAGGGAACGTCAAATCTGTTTTTTTAGTGTTCACTTTTAAGTACTTTAAAGTACTTTCACTTTTAAGTACTTCATTTTGTGATTTCAAAAAGAATAGGTTTCCTCCAATCCCCCTCACTGGGTCTTCCAGACTGATGTTTTTGCTTTGGGACACTGAATACAGATCACAAACTCAAGAGAGCACAAATACCTGACCAGCTTTGGCTTGGGATGCACGTTCCGCATGCGGTACTTGGCAAGTCTCTTGTTCAGGCAGTTGAAAGTGGCTCCAAGAAGGCCTCCTACAATTCCCATCAGAATGAAGAAGCCCAAGTCCACAGCTGTCCAGAGGTGGCATTTCTTATCAGACTCAGAGCACTATGTGCAGAAAATAAATAAAATAAATAAAAGAAAGGTATTAGATCAGTTGCTGCAATTTCCTCCCAATGGTTCTGTCTTTACAGCAGAAGACTTTCAGCAGCTATGACAGAAGGGGAACAATTCTGTCTTAGGCTGTCATTGTATTGCAGCTAAATAGCAGCTGTCCACTGTATAAAAAGAACAGCCCCCAAAACAAATAGAAAAAACCCACTGAACTGACGAGACACTGGAGAGGGGAGGAATAAAGCATTAAATCTCACCTTAAACTCCCCAAAATTCAGCAGCCCAGGGAGCTGGAAAGACCCCCAACTTCCAAACTGGATCCCAGAGCGGAAAAAATTCAGGGTGAAGGTGGCAGCCATGGAACAGAAAAGCTGAGGAGGTTAAAAAAAAAAAAGGAGGAAGAAGTAAAGACTCCTAAATTAAGATTAGCACAGTCAGCTCTTCCTTGAGACTTATGAAGCCTGGAGAAGGGAACCTCAGAGTCTTCTCAGGCTTTAGGAAAAGAATCCACTGAAGTTTAACACCCATCCCCTGGTACAAAAGAGGGCAGAGCTAGAAAGGACTACTAGAACCATCTGATTTGGTTTCCCACACAAGAAGTTAGGAATTTCACCTAGCAATTCTTGCAGAAAAGCAGAAAGAAATCCAGCATCTGCCTCCTCTGTCCGCTCCCAAAGAATGGGATGGCAAAGAGCCCAGGCACAAAAGCTCTTTCTCCCAGGAACACTCAATTTGCTGCCTACAGAGCTGCCCCAGATAGTACCCAACTCATGTCTGCTCTTGACCTGCAGGAATTGTGGAGCACTGATAGAGCAGGCAACCTCTCTCCTCCCAGAGGACAGGATGATCTGAGTGCCCTCACAGACCGGCCCTCCCAAAGGTCCAGCTCAAGGGAGGGATGCACAGGAAGAGCCAGAGTCATTACTCACCACTTTCCATGTAAGTCCCTGGTTCCAGAAAGAAGAACCTTCTTCCAAGCTGAAGAGAGTGCCCCCGATTGGGGCTCCAAACGCAGCCGCAACCCCCGCGGCAGCTCCAGCAGATACAAAATCCCTCTTATCCCTGAAGAGAAAAAACAATCTCAGCTTAGCAAAATAGTGCTGTGGAAGTGCTCAGGTTCTGCAAAATAAGACACCATTATCATTTAGGGATATATTCTAGGGATACAGGAGTGACAGCTGGGACACGTGCTGGCCATGGCAAGGGACACCATTTATTCATTAAGTGGTGGTAGCTTCGCGTTCTTTCTCTAGAGAACCACCACAGTGCAGAACTCTGGCACTACACAACTGCCCAGTATATGAGGAATCATCCCAAACTGTGGGACTCCAGCATTACTTGAAAGAATGGTAGAGGGAAGGGCAAAATCTGGTTCACATTCAGGTGAACCAACCTTCCCTGTAGGATATTTTGGCCCTAAGGGGTGAGTAACAGAGTTTGTTCCCAACAATAAAGTCATTTAACCATTCAGAAGAAAGGTTTTAAATGGGTAGAGATTTGCTGAGTAGAGCAAGAGAACATCAATGAACATGGAGACCAGAGCAGAGCAGCATGGTAGAGTCGTGTCCTGGTGTTGTCTCACTGCAGGGTGAAACTGCAGGGCAACAGAGAGAACCTGAACAAACAACTGACTGATTCATCCCAGCCCAGTCTGCTCACTCATCCTCCTCTCCCCTCCTCCACACCCTGGGCACAGTACCTGTCACTGCGGAAATAGGGAAAGTTAAACTGGATCTTCCTCAAGGAGACGCTCTGGAACTAAACAAAGTAAAGAGTTGGAAACATAGGATATGGAAACTTAACTCCTCACAGTCCCCTTACAAAGCAGCAGTGTGACCAGGGCAGCACTAACCTGTGGCAAACCTGCACCCACGACAGCGCCACTGTGGATCATTGGACCCTCCTTCCCAACAAAAAGACCTGGAAAAAAACAGGACTGATGAGGCTACAAACTCCCTGCTGCCCTCCCTTGCTGACAAGGCCAGAAGAGGTCAGCTTGCCAGTTCCATGCCATGGCACAGGAGACCCCCTGTGCCAAGTCTGTAGCTCCTCCCTCTCCTCTCAGCAGGAAGGAAGGTGCTGACCCCCTCAGCTCTGGAAATATTTGTGAAGACTTGCACAGACTTCACATTCCAAGTGGGTAGAACCGTTCAGAGACAAGCTGCTGCAAGGATTCTGAACTCTCCAAGTCACTCTGCCCCGCTGCCCAGTACACAGCCTCCTTCAGGCTGCTCTCAACAATGTGTTCTGGAGAATTCTCAGGTGTCCCCCTTGGATTGAGCCAGAACAAGTCACTTCTGAGTAGCTCACCCAGAAAAGCACTTGCTCCCCCAATAGTCCTGATCTTTCTCTTTTCTACTCTACATATGCATTCAGGGTTCACGACTGCTCCAGCCCATCAAAATCATGTTACTGTAAAGGCAAGAGAAGCCTTTTGTGCCCCACATACAGCAGGGACAGCATCTTTCCCTTTCAGTGACTCCTTATGCCAAAAAAAACCAACCCCAAAACAACATCCCCAGCCCCTCTTACCTCCTGCCACACTGAAGAGCACTCCCAGAGCTTTGCACACCACCGTCCGAAGCCGCACAACCCCTGGAACTTTTACCCCGTTGAGGTAGCACTTAATTTCAGGAATTCCTGATCCAGCTGCTACAGGCTGCAGAAAAGAAACACTGAGGCGGTGCTGCATCGATTTCATAGCTGACCAACATCATCTCATCACAGACCACAGCAAGGGACCAAGAGTCCCTGCTTAGCTAAATCAATTAGCACTGTGAAGCTAGTTTGATGTCATGGGGTGGAAAGTATTTCCAGCAAGAGGAGACTCCACACCCAGGACCCATGTGAGAGGCAAGGGAGGCTATGTTAAGGAACTAAGCGGACTTAAGTCTTACTTGGATCAGGACTAGAAGACTGGCAAGAAAAACAAAGGTCAGGTTGAAGCCCAGCAGCTCCAGCAAGGACAAGGCAAGACAACCTTTCTCAGTGCATTCTTCCACCGCTGCAGCGACAGTCAAGGAAAACAACATTCCCCCCACCAATACACACACCCTTTCTGTACTGCCTGGGGGTCCCCCTGGTATCAGGAGCCAAGCCTGAGCTTCCTAATCCAGCCAAGGCAGCTGGCACAACCCATCAGGAAGCCAGGCTTCCTTTTCAGAGCTCAGGACTGAGCTGCAAGGAAGGGAAACCGCAGCGTTCTGTCAGGGATTAGGCTTTGCCTACGTACATGATCCTGGAAACGTTTCTTGGTTTTGAGGGCTCAATTTCATGAGCAAGCTGAAAACTTGATTAATCAACAACGTGACTGATGGCAGAAGTCTGAGAGTCAGCCATTCTGAGCAAAACATGGCAACAGAAAGGGCAAGGTCACTCGAGTCCAATAGGAACTCATACACTAGGTAAAAGATACAGCTTTGTACCACCCGGAACTTGAGCTGGGTAAAGAGCCGTACGAAGAAATCCACAAAGAGGCCAACCTGTGAAAAAGCAAGCAGATTTGCCATCAAAAATTATGACACTCAAATAACAAAGACCACCCTCTAATAAGTCCTACCAGAAGTAGGCACACGTGGGAGGACAGAGAATGAAGAAGGCAAAAGTAGTATTCAAAGTTAACTCCAGAAGCTCAGATTTGCTGCCTCCCTCGTGCTCACTGGGACAGCTCCATCCCAGAATTATCCCTGAGGAGAGGCGTGTCAAAGTACTGATCTGGCAGCATTTTTAACACCCACAGCATACTTGTGGGTACAGAAGAAAGCGGGTGTTTAACTGAGGCAGACAGTCAGCAGAGCTAATTTTCAATCACATGCAGTGACGTTAGTACTGCCAAAGAGAAAATGTACAGTTCAGCTGTAAACTGGCATCCTTTTTGATTAAGTGCTCCCTTTGGACAGGGTTTACTCTTTATAGAATTAAAGGAGCTGCCAAAATACTTTGCAAAGAAAGCACAGCAAATTCTAGAAGGAAAAAAAGGCTTCTTAGAAAATAATCAGGCAATAACATGTCCCAAAAGACAACTCGAGCTACCAAGCTCTCCAGGAAGGAGAACGTTTCCCCCTTTCGACTCCTCAGACCTTGACTTCTAAATTATTCCTGCTTTGCCTCACGAATTTTCCTCATTCCCCAAACAGCATGGGCCTTACCAGTCCTGTGCAGACTCCAATAGCGAAAACCATCACCCACTTCACTGCTTCATATCTCTGGGCTTTCTGCTTAGGAAGAGGATAAGAGGGGAAAAAAAAAGAAGCCAAGTCAAAGCAACATAGAAATGGTCAGAAAAATGGTTGGGAGGGACCTTTCAAGGTCATCTAGTCCAACCCCACTGCAGGAAGAAGGGACACTTGCAACTGGAGCAGGTTGCTCAGAGCCCTGGCCAACCTGACCTTGAACCCTTTCAGTGATGGGGCATCCACAGCTTCTCTGGGCAAATTTCTCTGGGCCATTGCCAGAGTTTTAGCTCCCAGGCTAATGAAAAAGAAAGAACAAGGGCCTACCTTGTTGTCCACGCTCTCCAAAACTTCCAAGTAGGGGTCATTGATACAGCGATCGTAATCCAAGCTCTGAAAGAATGTCAAAAGGTCAATTTAAGAGGATCAGCTGCAACAGATTGTGCAAAAACCCATGGATAGAAGACCTTGTTAAATATTACAGAAGTCATCACTGCCACCCCTCCCTGTAGTTTCTGCAAATAGTAGCAGAAAAAAACCTCCTGGAAACAACTTCATTTAAACATTTTCAGCAGAGTCAGAAACTGAGAAATAGGAAGTAAAAGAACAGACCAATTTCAGTTCCCAAGCTGGAGCCAAACGGGAACACGACTGATTAATATAACTTTAATCTAATGAAGTCAGACTGGACAGATTTAGACTTGACTTCTTTAAATGCCTCCAACTTGACAGACCAAGGATACCATTAGATCTTTATGTTTAGTTTCTTGCTACAACAGGAACACCAGACAGAAATTCCTCTCCAGATGAACAGCATCAACGCTTAAGCTTAACCCCCAGGGAGTTAAAAGCAATACAGAGTTGCTCAGTCATACTGACAAAGTACCACCAGCTTCTATCTACATCAGCTCCATCTTTCCAAGCAAAGCAGTAACAGGCTGAGCCAGTGACACCCATGCTGACAGCAACTGCTCTGAATGGCTCAGGGCCATCATAAGGACATGGAAAAAGTAAAATCTCCTGCAAGCAACAGGATCTGATAGATGGGAAGATCTGTTGTGAGCCAGCGTGACATCAGAGACGGCAGTAAGGCAACAGCAACCAAGGAGCTACAGATGCTTTCTACAGTCCTGAAGAAATGAGAGCACTAGAACCTGTAAATCTTACACTAACAAAGCAGAACAACACAGCACACTCTGAAAATCAATTTTCTCAGCCAGAGCCTGACTTCAGCAGTGATGTTTCGAGCTCTGCTCACAGGGCTTTAACCCAGAAATGTGGAACCACAAGGAGCAGTTCCGTGCAAGTGCAGCAGCTGGGTCCAGTGATGCATTTTGAGGCCTGTAACAAACTGAAACTGATGGAAACTTGTCTGCGGGTCTTCTCAGGTTAATTCCACCAACGGCTACCAGTTAATTTCCCACCTCATAGTCTTTGCGTGGAAGGATCTCATCCTCCTCTTCATGAGTCTCTCCCAGGATTGTCTGCGAACAAACAAACAGGGGAAGGAAAATCATCAGGGAAATAAATATCAGGGGAATCAAATGCACGTACAGCTGCTCACGAACACCGGGAGCAAAGCCAAAGTTAGGGAAGGTCTAAGCCACTACTGCTTATAGAGCCAGGGGATGGATTATCAGGTTACTCCTTACTTTGGGATAACTGTTTAGGGTCTAATCGAGAATAAGCTGCGCTGTGTCTACACAGCAGCTCCCCCCAGCATCGCCCAGCAGAGCAGGGGACCCCCACCCCGGCTGCCTTCAACCCACCAGGTCCCGGGGAAGCCCAGGACAAGGCCCTCGCAGGGAGAGCTGCCCTGGCAGAGCCTCCCCCGCCAAGGGTTCCAGGGCTGCTGCGCCGGGGGGGAGCAGCGGCACCGGCCACAGCGGAAGGGACACCAGGCCCGGGGCACTGGGCGGTACCGGCTGAGCCAGCGGGCACGGTACGGGGGAAGGAAGAAGGAGCGGGCTGAGGCAGCGGACCGAGTATGGGGGAAGGAAGGAGCGGGAACGGGCTGAGGCAGCGGACCGGGTACGGGGGAAGGAAGGAGCGGGAACGGGCTGAGAGAGCCGGCACTGGGGCGCTGGGCCAAGCACCGACTGAGGTACCGGGCCCTGAGGCGGCGGCACCGGGAGCGAAGGCACCGCGGGCTGAGGTACCGCGCACCAAGACGCGGGCGGTGGGGCAGGAGGTACCGCGCCCTGAGGCACCGGCACCTGGAGCGGCGGCAGCAGGCCCAGCGCCATAGCAACGCTGAACGCCCGCCCTCAGGCGCTGCGCGGCGACAGGGCCGTGCCGGAGCCCGGTACCGAAAGGCCGCCGGCACGCACAAGGCCAGGGGCAGCCGGGTACGGGAAAGGGGGGGGGGGGGGGGGGAGGGTGGGGCGGTCGGAGCC
>WTSP01027096.1:36927-50512 GCA_025331215.1 Actenoides lindsayi | reverse complement strand
TATATATAGCTATGTCATTCATTTCAACTAAGAGGTTCCAGGTCCAGTGGGAGGTGGTCCCACGGGAAGCACAATCCCCCCCCCCCAGCTCACAGCAGATTAAGGCTTTTGCTTCCCTGCTTTGGGAGGGAAAGGTGCTGAAGCAAAGGGGTCCCCGCCGGGCAGCTCTGTAGTCCTGGAAGACAGAGGGGTAACGGAGACAGACCCCGCTATCGCCTGTCTGTTGGTCTGAGAAACCACTTTGTAAGCAGCTATGGGCTTGATTTTGAGACCCTGCCCATCTTCTGGGCTGTAGTGACGGGAATATTTGGACAAGGACTGTGGACGGAAAGGCTTGTTACCCGCGGAGCCCAGCGCGGCTTCCTGGGGCAGCGCGTGGCCTCCTTGGTTTCTCTCCCCCTGCTCCGGCAGCGCTCCTTTAGAAGGGACGTTCTCCTGGCCCTCCACAGCTCTCAGGGAGGAGGGATGAAGGTTGCTCGGCTGGGTGAAGCTGGCAGAGGGATAGGGAGCTCTCGGTGCCGAGGCCGGGGACGTCCGCGCTGCCGAATCCGGGCTTGGGAACAGCGGGTTGGGCCGGTGCTGGACATCACCGCCTTGGCTTAGGAAGAGGGGCGGTGAGAACGGCTCCTTAGGCACGCTTTGGGAAGTCAGCTCTTCCATGCTCCTCTTCTTGGTGAAAGGGGCTCTCAGAAACACATCTGCTTCTTCTGGATGTCTACGAGCCACGTTGCCCTTGGAGATGAAAGGAGCTTTGGTGAAGACATCCACCTCATCAGGCACTTTTCTCGAGCTTCGGAAAGGAGCCGTGGCAAAAACATCCGGTTCGTTGAAAACCTCCCCGGTGCGCGACTGGAAGGCCGGGAACAGCGTCTCCCCAGCTCTAGCCTGGGAACACTGGGAGTGGGGATCTTCTTTGGAGGCCTCCTGTCTTTCTCTGGGCACGGGCTGCAGGAAGCCTGGGCACAACTTGGAGGTTTCCTCCTCCTCTTCGGAATCCATCAGTAAAGGCCTGGACCCGCTGCAATCCAGAATGTCTCCTTCGTGGTCCGTCCCCTCTCCCTCGCTGCTGTAGAAGGAGCTGTTGCTCGAAGGACCGTCTCTCGTTAAGAAGTCAGACTCGGAGTTGCGTTGCGTTTTCACCTCCGGGATCTCCGCTTGACCCTTGTACAACCCAAGCCCATCGCTGCCAGAAGGTCCTTTACAGAGTTCGAGAGCTACACCTGGGAACAGGGCCGGATCCCTCTGCAGACCTAAAAACGCAAGAGAAGAGCGTTACTCCACCAGCTCCAGCTCCTCGGGCACAAACAACACCACGAGGTACTCATCGCACGAGAAACGTCATGCTCTTCAGATTGAAACCACCACCACCACGCACGGCAAAGGGGAAGGAGAGGGAGAGCAAACCAAAGGAAACAAAAATGCCAAGGGGAGGTGTTTATGGCGGACAGACTGGCACACGACCCGGCGCTGCCTCGCAGCTCGGGGGAAACACCCCAAGTACCCGTTTTCAGACCGAGATGGAAGATGTTGGACAGACGGACGGGCACACCCAGCACGCTCTCACCACCACCACCACCACGGCCACCACCAGAGCGGTTTTCGCTTCATAACGCTGCTGCCTGGAGGGAAGCTCCAGCCAACAGACACCTCCAGTCCTTCCCTTCCGCGCTGCTGCTTATCGACTGCCCTACGAGCAGAGCCAGAGCTGGGCACAGCCTCTCTTCCTGCGGGCCAGCCCACGGGTACCTGGCGGGGGCAATCCACCGGCACGCCCTACAGAACACCCGCACTTCCGACGAATCGAGGTCAGCCTTTAGCTTCTCACCAATCGTGGGGACTGGAGCAGCGTGATTTTAAACCACTGCCAAGACAAATGGTTTCAAACGCTCCAGGCCGTGACTTTCAGTCGAGCATCTTAATGTGACTACAACGACCTGGCCTCCCAGCGTAACGCGACAGCGCGGGGAGAGCCTCGCTGCTCTGCTCTTCTCCAGCTACGAGAGCCCGGGGTGGGGTTGGTTTCGCCTTTACAACTCACGACAGATAGAACAGAAGATATCTTACCTTCAGAGAGCTACTGGCAGGTTAGGAGTGTGGCATTGGACTCAGGTTAGCGAGAGGACAGGAAAAAGGCACGTGAAAACTAAGCAGTATGAATTGCAGGAGGAAGGAGGAGGGTGGGGAGGTTGGTTGGCATCCCCCAACGGACGGACAAGCAAAGTTGGTACTAACAAAGTCGGTACCAACGACCCTCCCCTCACCCCCACCCCGTGACAAAACAGCATCATCACAGCCAAGCTCTGCCCGGGTTAACCGGTCACGTTTGCGCAGCCGTCGCAGCCCCCGGGGGCACCGCTTCTTGATCAAGGCCATCGCTGTAGGTACTTCCTCTGGTCTCGGTCGCTCCTCACCAGTAAAGACACAGCAGCCGGAGCAGCAAAATTGGTATTTATTGGGAAACGGCTTCGATAGGTTACGCTGCTAATTACAGCGTAGGTTCATCAGCATGGCCCTACCAAAATCCTCCCTGCCTTTCCTTTGGGGGCAGCACCGGGTCAGCCTTGGCTGCTTGTCTCGGATCGACAGCCGGGTTCTCTCCCAGGAGGCTGGTCAGACACTCACTCACAAGCTGAGGTGTTGAAGGCACGGGCCGAAGCAGAAGCGGGAGGAGGAAGAGGAGGAGGCGGAGGAGGAGGAGGGGAGGAACGAGGCCTTTGTCGCAGTGACCGTCGCGAGCCAGCGACCCGCTTCACGCGAGGACGGCGCGGACGAGTCGCCGCACCCAAAGTTTCCAGAGTTCCTCCCGTCCGTAGGTGCCCGCGTTCCTGTCTGCGGGGACGTTGAGGGTAGAGAAAAGGAGAGCGGACAGGACATAAGCCCGGCGCCTCGGCCGGTGGCAGCACGCCTCTCTGAACTCAGAGGCACCGAGCGATGGGCAGAACGCTCTGGTTGCAGGAAAAAAAAACCCAAACCAATGACTTTTTCCCAGCACTCTCCTGGTCTCTGCCCATTAGAAGCGAGGAGGGCACCGAAGGCTCGGAAGCCGTTCTCTCCCGTGCTCAGGGAGTTACCCTGGGAGGGGACGATGAAGCGATGCTCAGGCAGAGCTCGTTCCAGCCTTTGGTTAGGAGCTGGTTTCAGTCTAAGCAGCTGGGGCAGCACAGCAAGAAGGGAAGGGCCCCGGTAATTCCAAGCCAACGAGCCTGGGCACAGTGGTAGTAAAAATGCAGTGGGTTACCCGAGGAGCTTGGGGATCTACCGACAAGAGAGGAGCACCATCTCCCCTCCCATCACCTATGTTTTTGACGTTGAAGGGGGAAGGCCTGGCTTCCAGGTCACAGGAATGATCTCCAGCACCTTTTCTCTCCCACTTTCTTGAGTTCCCTTGGTTTGTTTCGTCCGGCAGAGAGCAAAGGGACAGCCCCAGAAGGAGCTGGGGCAGCATCGCTACAAGGAAAACGACGTCACCCCAGCCTTTTACTGCAGGTAACATCTGGGTGCCTGTCTAACTAGGCAGCAGCTTTGACACCTCTCACGGTCGCACATCTCACATGTCTGGGCTTAGACACCAAAAGGTGCAATCGGACCAAAAAAAAAACCCCAACCCCCTTCGCGTAAAGGTCAGGTTGGAGCTAAAGAGGCAGGGTCAGCACCTTCCCCTAAGCAGGCACAGCTACAGGCTTTGCAGGTGAACGTTTCAGGGCAACTTGGAGGACGACAGAGAATCTCAACCCGTCCAGGGCCGACGGATCCCTTGGCAGGACAGAGCCCGGGGAGAGCGAAGCGCCGGAGGGATGGTTTCGCAGGAAAAGGCACCGTGGCTTTGTTCTGTGTCCCGGCCGAAGAGAGAAAGCTCCTCACGAGCTGCTGACAGCGGGAGGGTAAAGGACAAAACTCCTGATGCAAAAGCAGCGCCTTTTTGTTCGAAGCCCTGCCCCTTCTCCAGGAGGACCTGGTTCCCCCCCGAGGAAACAGGTTTGCTCGAGGCACCACGCAAAGCATCCGCCACCCCTCGTGCAAGGAGAGGCTCCTCTGGTGCAGAGGCAGCGTCTGCCCCTGCCGAGGTGGGCATCGTCGTGGGGCAGCTGCCTCTCTTGTCCCCATCTCCTCCCCCTCCAGACTCCCGAGGTCCGGGCGTTCCCCCCGGGGAGCATCCCTTACTTTGTCAGTTCACGCTCGGGTTTTTAACACGTGCACGCTCCGAAACCTCACAGCAGAGAACCTTTAGAGCAGCTCAGGTTTCTCGATAACGTTTCTCCCTGCTTATTATTCCAGGGTCAGATGTACAGACTAAAGAAACAACTCCTAAACTATACTAGGGGCTCCCTTTCTGCAGAACTTTAGTAGCAAAACCGCTTATGACTCTGCAGCCCAGGTAGGCACCCTGCCCCTTGTCAGCTGGCAGCCTGAAGAAAAGACCATTTTCCCCCAACGTTTGGGACACGGAGCTCCCCCATCTTTTAAGGAACGTGGTGCATTGAGGTGGCCGAGCACCAAAAGCACCGACAGGAAAGCTGGGAGAGGTCTGTTTGCCCTCTTACAGGGAGGGGGCTGTAAGGAGGCAGAGCAGTCACCAAGATGATGATCTCATTGCTGGAGCAGAGCCCAAAACATCAGGGAGACGGAGGCATTTCTAGAGTCTAAAGCTGCTTTTCCACAGACTGACTCCCCTGATGTCATCAAGCCCAAGCCAGGAAAGCCTCAACACGCAGCTAAAAATCAGCACAGTTACGAGCGCGCAAGATTCGACATTTCAAAGGGGTCGAGAGACTTCTCATTCCTTTGTACGTCGAGTGGCAGAGCTGTCCCTTGCCATCTCCATTCCCAGAAGCAGGTTCAGCAAAACACCAACTACAGAACCCCCCGGCCCAGCGCTTCCAGGGAGGAGCCGTCGCAGCAGAACGCCAAAGGGCAGCGTCCCCGTCACCAGCACGGCGCCGGACCGCCACTTGGGACAGCAGGAGGAAGCCTTTCTGCCCAAAGCCACCGTGCACTGGTAGATCTGGGAGCATCGCTTGCAAAGGGAGATGGGGCTGGTGGTAAACAAACCAACCCCGGGGCAAGCACGGGAACGAGGGCGACCGGCTGGAGACCAACGGCACCGTTGGGCTTCCCCGCGCTCGTACCGCGCACGGCCGAGCGGAAGGGCTGCGAGTGGCAGTGAAGGTGGAGGCTGTCATGGCTGAGAACGACCTAAGGAGAGGTCTAGAGGGGAAACCCTGTCCTGGGCAGGCCAGGAGCACGAGTCTCTCACATCAGCAATGTCCTTAAAACAACCCCAGCCAAGCACCCGCCCTTCCTGCCGAGGAACAAGGAGATCCCGCGCGCGTAGGCACAGCCCTCTCCAGAGCACAGCTTTCCAGTTACGGAAACAGACTACACAGGAACAAAAAAAAAAGAAAGATGAAGAAAACCTCCCCCCTCCTCTCTGTTTCCTGCAGGAGGGATGCAGCTTTAACGTGCAGAGCCCACACACCTCGGCCAAGAGGAGCGACGGGAACTCGTCTCGCCCGGTTTCTTGGGTTGACTGATAAACCCCATCCCTCAGAGCACAGCCTCCCACCCCACGTCACATCCACACCTTCTCCACATCCACACCTTCTCCACATCCACACCAGCTACTCCCCAACTCTGACAGATTCCCACCACCATTCCTGAACTGAAAAAAAAACCCCAAACCAAAATAACTTACTGGGTGCAGACAGGCACACGCTTCGGCTGCTAGCGCCGCGCGTTACGTGCTCGCTGATGCTCCCTCTAGTCAGGGGCCCACGTGCTCCACGTGTTACGAGTTGTTTGGATACCCCAAAACTGGCTGGACTCTGGTCTGAAGCCCACGTGAACGAAGGTTGGCTTTGGAAAAGCACTGTAAGCAACATCCCGTGAGCTTCCAGGCTCCGTGGGTCAGACACAAGAAGCCCTCTCTGAAAAGACTTCTGCTCGACACTAAGAAGGGGCCGTGAGAGGATGCAGAAGTTCTGCCACAAAGCCACCAGCGCCAAGATTCCACCACCCCTCTCAGACTTCTCCAGTAGGTTGCATGGTGCCTGCAGTCCTGGCCAAGTCCTTCACACTTGGCCAAGCCCCAAGGGGCCACATGAAGACTTGGACAACCAGAATTCCAGAAGCTGCAGCACCTTCTGGTTTTGGGGCAGAAGCTCGCAACGCGGCAGGTATTGGCAGAAGCAACACATTTGCTGATCTCTGAATTGTGGGTGTGACACTTGTGCTCAGCCAGTTAAGAGATCAACTGGGGAAACTTCCAAAGGTGGTTTGAAACCCGAGCCCCTCAGAGCAAGCGAGAACCAACAGCTAAATTCCAACTCTTCCTCTCAACCTCTTGCCACCCCAAACCCAGAGCTTTCTTGCATCCAAAGCACACTCTTGACCTGAAAGGAAATCAGCCCTTGTACTGTGGTTGCATTTGTAGTGTCCTACTAGGAGGATCCAGCCAAACAGCTCCTGCCAGGAACATCCCTCCGAGCTCCAGCCTGCCAGGGCAGGCTCCACCAGCCCGAGAGGAACAAGCAGCACATACTGGGCAGAGAGGAGAATCGCTCTACCGGGAGTGTGCCGAGTGCAGGTTTGTATTACGGGCCTTACAACACCTTACCCTACGACCCCTAGTAGGGGACAGACACATCTCCCGTGGCTGCAAACACGGCTCCGAGAGGGAATCACTCCGATGCCCTTCGAGGAACGCTGGGTACCAAACATCTCCCCCCAGCGCTTCCGTTTGTTCCTTCACAGCGGCGGCTTTCACGCAAACTTCTCAGCAGCGTCCCGACCCCGGTCTAAGGCCTGGAGGACGATCACATTTTGTGGAGAGCTTAAAACGAATCCCAGCTCTCCACTCGTGGAATCTCTCCCATTTTCCGCTCATCCCGCGAAGAAAGGGCGAGAATTTTCCGCTGCCCGAGGGCGAGGGAACAGAGAGCTCTAAAAAGCGGACGCTGGCAGCGGAGCGCGTTTCCATCCCCTCCCCGGCTCCAGGAACAGCTACTTGAAAAAGCAATAAAATAAACATTCACAGCTGCTTATTTAATAGCATCACGAACAACCCAGTGCATTGATCAGGTTTGTGGGGTATTGGGGGTTTTTTTTTTCCAGCACCCTCCAACAAGCGCCATTAGATTTAAAACCTTCAACATTCTTTAAAAGTACTTTAATTCACAGAAATCTTTTGTTTCTAATATACAGTAGATGGTTACTTTTTTAAAATCCATTCTCTTTTCATATAATCTCAGTATCTGACTATACAATAACTTTCTATCTATAGCGTCTTCGTGGTTTCCAGTCCAGCTTTGCCTGTGCTTTAGGAATATAAAACGAACAAACAAACAAACAAACAAAAAAAATAATAAAGTTCTATCCACAATTTTAACTAAGGTCATTTCCATAGTTCTCATGTAAAGCTTCTCTTGGAAAGTGCAGTATACACAGGTAATGATACAACACACGTAAGCGATACTTTTATTATTCAGTGTAGGGTTCAAAAGAAGAGTAACGTCGAGCGGACACGACCGATGGCAGTTCTATGTACAGAATTTGTTAAACTAAGTGGTGGGGCCGGGGGAAGAGCGGAGAAGACTTGGAGGAGAGGAAAGGAATAGTCATGAGCTTTCGAGTTCTTCCCTTCTCAGCGAGAGGTCGGCACAGACACAGTTCAGTCGTTCGTACTTTCGCACATGGGGAACTGCACTTTTACTACTACAGCTACGTACACGTACACGAGGTTAGCAGGAAGCTAGTAAGTATTCCACTACAGAGGAAGAGTCCTTCTCTTCAGAAAGAGCTTTCGAAATACAAGAGAGAAATTCCAGACTTCATGACCATAAAAGCCAACGAAAACGAGTGCAGCGTATCCAGCTAGTTGACAAAACTAAGCGGTGGGAAGGGAAAAAGAAAGAAGGTAAAAACCCATCGAGTTGTGGCAGCACTTCTATCTCAAACCGCCCGCCCCAAGCGCGTGCTCGTTCCACGGGGACTGGAGAGTGGAAGGGAGTCCACAGGAATCTTTGTCTACGGAAACAAACGGTTCCATCCTGAACTGGTTTGCACTACAGGCAGTCACAAGAGAAAACGGGGGAACCCAGAACAGAGACCAGGTGCTTGACTAAAACCAGGATTCAAAGTAGACAGACAGCCGGGGGACAATTTGTTCCATACACAATTTACAGTAGGCTGGGGGAAGGACACGCGCGCGCACGCACGCACACCACACACACACACACACTTACTTTCTTTTTTCCAGTCAAACACAGAAAAGTCGTCACAGAAAATACATCTGCTGCTGCCACAATGCCCTTTTCATCCCAACAAGGTCAATGAAATGCTACTCACAGCCATACTCACATGTATTTGGTTCAAAACCTTGTTATGTTTCACTGAGGGTCATTTTTGCAGCTTTAACAATCGGGTTTGTTCTTTTTTTTTTTTTCCTTTTTATTTATATTTTTTTATTATCTTTTTTTTTCTTTTCTTCCCCCCCCCCCCCCAAGGAAGAGCAGGCTTGTTAACCACCAAAGCATTCTCTGGGGGCAGTGCAGCAAGCTCTCTTCATACCCACCATCGCCAGAGGTTACTGGGCAAGACTACTTCAGAGGAATTTGGTGCTTTCTCCTCCTCTGAAGCACACTCTGGTGATCTAGAAACACCAGCTCTCCTAACGGGTATTCTGCGGGAGAGGGACGTCCCTACTGCCTCCCCCTGTCCCCTTTTCTCCTGCCCATTCATCCAGAAAATAGGAACAGAAGAAAAAAGAAAAAAAAAAAAAAAAAGAAGAAAAGAAAAAGAAACCAAACCCACAAACGCAAAGATTGAAAAGCAGTTGTCCACTCACTACTCTAAGGAGAAAGGAGCCTGTGGTAGGCAGGGCTCCCACACCAGCTACAACCATCTACTCCATTCCCAGTCGGGCTCTCCACGGTGCTACGGGTGCATCTGGGTGAGGGGGGCCTAAGGACAGTGCTGCCTTTAGCCAGAGCCTATTACAGAGAGGTGCAGAAGGACCCACAGCAGGGTGGGGTTTGACCAGCTTTAGAGAGGAGCACCTGGAGAACCGAGACAGAATCTTCCCCAGGGCACGGGAAGACTGGGAGAAAGGTGGGTGACTGGCTCCTGTTGGCAGGTTTGGTTTTGTCTTTCGATTAAGGACAGAAAGAAAGAAAGAAACCAAGAAATAAAAGCCCAAAAGAACCACAACTGAAGGTAACTCTTCTGGAAATGAAAACGGAGGATTAGGTACGTTACAGAAACTGCGTCTGCTACTGTGTCACTGCTACAGGTCTATCAGCTGATCCACCAGCAGTAAAGACCTGGCTATGTTGGGAAGACTGGACTCAGAGCTTCCACTGTTGTTTCTAGAATGCCCACCTGAAAGTGTGAGAGATAGGAATTCAGTATTGAACAGGACACGTGCACACGACAGTTTCAAATGTTCAACGAGCAAGCAAGAAAGAAAAAAAGTCAAAGCAAAACAGAAAACTGGCTCGAGCTCTTCTGCTTATACCTGCATCACGACAGCAACGGCGTTCCCCTGCCAGCTCTCCCCCCAGCTCCCCAACCCCAACCCCAGCTCCCTAGACCTGCGTGGCAAAACACCGCGGCAGCCAACGCGGCTCTACGAACCATTCCTTTTGCCCCGAGGTTTCGACCCGAGCTGCAGGATTCTGCCCTTGCTAAAGGGCCTGCAAAGCAATTACGAGAACTCCCCTCGCCTATCGAAAGGACTCTTGGAAGTGATCTGGAAATAATCCTGTTTTAAAACAGCAACTGATTTTCCAGATCACTTCCAAGAGTTACCTGGAGAAGAGAAACTCTTTGACGCTCAAAGAGCGTCTTTGAGTTGCCAGCTACTTCAAGGAGAGCTGAGCTATCCTGGGGCCTTCTAGAACTGGTGCTTTGATCCTGAAGGGCAGAATCTCCTCTTTACTCAGGGCAGCCTATCCTGGCCCAGCTTTGGCAGGAATCTTCTCCGCCTTTCAGCAGGAGAAGGGTTTCTAACACCTGAGAGCTTTTTCTGAGCGTCGGTCTTGGCAAGCTCGCGGTGGGCGCAGAGCTGCCGGAAACAAACCCAGGAGGTAGGGAAGGCCCAAAAAATTCTACCCATCAGGTTTTTTTTTTAGGAAGGGAGCCCTGGAGCATGTCTTAAACCTACGCTAGCACATCGAAACCTGCAGCCAAAACCTTGCAGTGATGTGACTCCAAAGAGAAGTCCCCTTTTGATTGACCAGGCTGCAGCACACGCTGCCTACATCTGTCCCTGCAAGAGCTACAAAACCCAGCGCTGTTGTTTCTTTTAAGGAAACAGTGCTGCCTCAGGTTGAACCCTGCAGAGGCTGAACCTGCTTGCAAAGGTCACGTTAACGTGAGCTAAGGGGACAGGACTGTTGTAAAATGAGCAGCCTTCCAGCCTCTGAGGAGGCTGCTCTTCAAAGGAGGTGGGCACCATCTACCAAACTTCTCGCGCTCGGCTCCCACAAGCTCCTTTGAAAACCACCAGTCAGAAGTGGAAAAAAAAACAACCCTCCCTTGCAGGAGTTTCAGAGTTATAAAGGATTATCATCATCTCCCTTTCTTGCACCTCATGCCAAGTTTAACTCTTCTGCCCAAGGACCTCCTCTGCTTGGCTCGAACAGGCAATGGGCACTCCGGAGAACGCAGATCTCCCCTGCACTTCAGCCATGGAGGACTTTGTGTGTCCTGCCTGGCAGACTGGTTGAAATTACTCAATGGGATCTAAAGATCCTTGCACGTCTGTTATCTTTTTGGACATGCAATCTCCTAACAGAGAATCACAGAATTGTCAAGGTTGGAAGGGACATTAAAGCTCATCCAGTTCCAACCCCCCTGCCATGGGCAGGGACACCTCCCACTAGATCAGGAGACACTAGAATCTGGAGACATTTCAAGGCCAATGTGGATCAGAGAACTATTAAGCTCTCTATAGATTACAGTGATAGTATCTTACAGTTTTGATTTGAACTACTTTACATGTGCTACTGCACCACTGCCCCAGAACTTATTTATGTTCACTGCTTTCCTTTTCTCCTTCCCTTTTTCACCCCCACATCCTGGCTTACCTTGTGAATTTTTGGATATCAACACTGGAATTGGGTCAAACTCATCTTCTGTCACTTTTTCAGAGCCCTCAGGAGCATCAAAGCCTGATATCAGGTTAGTATCTTCTGCAGCATAAAGGAGAAACAGAGGTAAAGAAGCAAAGATAGCAGAGAAGTCTGGTTAGATTGCTAAAAAGTGTTAGAACATCTTTATGTTTTCAGAGGCGAGGTTTAGAAGCAGGAGTTTCAATTAAAAGGTGAAATAAAGTCAGTAAGTCTTTGGTAATGAAGGTAAGTAGTAAGAAAGCCATTTAAATACAGAAGTGGAGAGGAAAAAAAAAACCCAAACCAAACCAAACCAAACAGCAAGCCAAGTCACGAGAACCAAAAGAAAGTTTGGCCAATCTGAAGGTGTAACAACTGGAATAGTTCAAAGCTGTGGCAGAAGCCTGGGGCTCAAGGTCCCACGGATTGTTTGCCATCACCCAGTGGGTGCCAGGTATCAGCATGTTTCGAGAGCAACCAGGCCCTCTGGTTACCAGCTCTCATGTGTGGGGAGAAGAGAAGAGCTCGGGGAGAAACCAAACCAAAGCACAGCAGAAATTCCAGTCCTCTACAAAAACCAACCCTCCCCGAGCTTTCACCTACAGTGGTAAAACAAGAATAGGAAGCAATAGGAAGTCAGATTTCCAAGGAGTTTAAACACCTGAAGCCATAACTGGACACCAAGAGAGATTCTGTAGAGGCCTCTGGAGCAGTTCTGGCTCCATGGATCTCAAGCCACATCAACAGCAGCAAGGCTCTTGGCAGGAGGCCCTTTAAACAGTCTCTGCAGCAGGAGAGACATTTATCTGCCTCATTACGTACCTTTAGGGACTTTCACACTCCCTGTTGCATCACTACTTGTTACTTTAGACACCTAAAATGCCATCCAAAAGCTGGTCCTCAACGACTGCAGGAAATATTTCTGCAAGCCCAGCAAGGACACATGCAAGTCGATGGCTTCCAAGGAGCAGGAACATTCCTGTTTGCCTCCTATCAAGAATAAAAGCTGACAAATAGGCTAATGGATGTGGGGCAAGGTGATGCAAGAAATCACTTGTGGAAATACACTGTCCTCTGGAGGATCAGACCCAGAAAAAAAACCCAAAGATTTTATAGGTGACTAGACGGTGAAGTGTCAAAAACCACAAAAAACATTTCATCTTAACAGAAAGTCTCATCCTGTCATCACTCTGTCTCTGGAGTTATTTATTTGTGGCTCTTCTCAACCCACCTGGGAGCTTTTACGAGCATCTTATTTTGCCTTCACTTCGTTTACACACACAATTGTTCTGGAGCTCTGGAGGCTGCTGTTCTAGAAGCTACCGAAGGAGCTCTGGTCCATTACAGACTATCTGCCCTACAGAGAGTAAGGAGAAAAAAAATTCTCCCCTCTCACACACCCGCAGCTTGGTGCTGAATTCAGACACAAATTAAGGCCGAGCAAAACTTCAGAGGCCTGGGAAGGACAAAGGAAAGGAAGCTCTGGTGTGGGGGGAGCATCGACCCCCACCCAGACCACGGCTGCTTTTTCAAGTCCCATGGACAACATGAGGCTTGCAGCACCACAGGCTGATTACACCCACGGACAGCAGCATCTGCCCCAGAGGTGTTTTTACATCACCAGAGCCAGGAGTAGATAAATAACAAAAAAAAAACCAAAAAGGAAGAGAGATTGAGACAGATGGCCAGTTAATAACCACACCCCGAGCTATAAAAGCAGGGGTTGATAAGAAGCGGCCACAAATGAGTTCTGGAAGCTTTACATATTTTGTTCCCCCACCTCCCAGCTCTGGTTTTCCTCGTCAAGTGGGAGCCTTTCTCAGCCCCAAGGGAAGGGCCGGGGGAAGTCAAGCCAGGAGCCTCTTCATTCACCGTGTTCATTAAGGCACAGCACCGACGCTCCGGCTTCGCTGTGTTCCGTGCGGTAACAGCCGCTTGACGCGCATTTCAAGCCATTTACTCCGAGCACCGTGGCAGGGAAGCGCGTTATAGCAACGGGCAATTAGAACCACTGCTTGTTTAAACCCAACAGCTCGATGAAAAAAAACCAAAGCAAACCACACAAACTCATTCTGAAGTGCCATCGAGTGTAAAAATGGATGAGAGTTTTCGCAGCGACTCCTCTAAGGACAGAACGTTTTCTGTTGCTATAGAGATACCGCTCAGATGAGCTCAGCAAACACCCAGCACTTCGTGTTTCTGCTCTGGGCCCCTCGTTCCAAGGCATCAGATAGCACAGAAGCCCTGGGCTTTCCCCCAGGTAGATGGGCCCTACCCAACAGTCACTACACTTGTATGAGGCCATCAGCACCCTGGCTGTGTCAGCACTGGGGTGGCCAGCAGGACTAGTGTCCCTTTGGACTGGGCACTGAGGAGGCCACCCCTGGAATCCTGGGGTCGGGTTTGGGCCCCTCACTCCCAGCAGGACCTGGAGGGGCTGGAGCGTGGCCAGAGAAGGGCAACGGAGCTGGGGAAGG
>WTSP01027096.1:15478-28604 GCA_025331215.1 Actenoides lindsayi | reverse complement strand
GGGAGGTGTCCCTGCCCATGGCAGGGGGGTTGGAACTGGATGAGCTTTCAGGTCCCTTCCAACCCTGACAATTCTCTAATTCTATGATCCTACATCAGTACTGGTGGCCCTGTTAAAGCTGCTGAGCTCGGATGTTTTGACAGGGATATCAATGCTTTCAGTCCCAGCTGATGTTTCCAGGCAGTGGAAAACACCAGTTTCAGCAATCCCACCTCAGCACTTCCCGAGTCTTCCCCATTTCCAGCTCTTCAGCCACTGCAATCTCCTGAAACTCTGCTTCAGCACCCTGCAGAGAGAGCTTGGACACCCAGCTCCCCCCGGCCGCGCGTCAGAACGCAACGGCAGAAATCCAGGTTTGCTTCGAATTCTTGCTTTTGAAAGCAGTTCTGTTTTGAGCTGGAATGGTGACCAGGGCCACGTGTTTGATAGCCAGCTCTACAAACAGGCCCAGGGCACGGACACGGTTGGTTTTCAAACCACACTGCAAGATTTCCCCTTCCTGAGCCCTGATAAACATCCTCTTGGGCTAATGGAAAAACGCATGAGTCTGTGAGTATTAGAAGGAAATAAAAAGGCAAAACCCCAGCCTTAAAGTGCTATTTAAAAGCCTGAGAGAGCTCCAACACGACCAATGGCTCTCTAACAAGCGAGGCCGGTTGCCTCTTCATCAGAAAGGAGAATCCAGTGCGTGCCCAGATGGCACGGGCACGTTTCCACCCCTAGCTACATCTGCACGGTTCCTGAGCTGGGCAAGACCTGGAATTTCTTTTCTCTCCCTTCCTGTTATGGGTGAGACAATATCAGTGAGGCTGCTCAGTGCTGCTCTTCTTCAAACCAGTCACTGACTACACTAAAGGCACTTTTGGCTCCGAGCTGCAGCAAAGATGCTGAATTATGGCAGGGAGTAAATGGTGCTGCCGCTCAACGACTTCTCCGTGCTCGCTCTGCTGCCAAGGACCCACACCCACCACCTCAGCTCTCTCCTTTTCTGCGTGGAGGGAGGGATAAGCCAGGAGTGCTCATGGCCCAGGGTACCTGGGAGAAGAACAGCTATCTGGAACCACAGCAAGGAGAAGACTCTCCCCTCCCACCCCAAACAAAGCAACCCTCGAACAATTGGGAAGGAGTATTTGTGGCATTTCACTGGGTCCCCCCTTCACTTACTCAAAAACTTGTTTATCTGAGTGGATCACAGAATGGTAGGGCTTGGAAGGGACCTCCAAAGATCATCGAGTCCAACCCCCCCTGCCAGAGCAGGATGGAACTAGAGCAGATCACACAGAAATGCATCCAGACAGGTCTTGAAAGTCTCCAGAGAAGGAGACTCCACAACCTCTCTGGGGAGTCTGTTCCAGTGCTCTACAACTCCTACAGTAAAGTTCTTCCTCATGCTGAGGTGGAACTTCCTGTAGTCGAGCTCGGATCCATTGCCCCTCATCCTATCACAAGGCAGGAGTGCAAAGAGGTTGTCCCTGCCTCCTTGACCCCCAGCCCTCGTGGATTTATAGACATTGATTAGATCCCCTCTCAGTCTTCTCCTCTCCAGACTAAACAGCCCCAGGGCTCTCAGCCTTTCCTCGTAAGGCAGGTGTGCCAGCCCCTTACAGATGTTTCCAGACTTAAAAACTTCCCTGACAATGTGTGAAGAGTGCAGGTAACTGTGGCAGGACAGCCCTGAAAGCATCTGTTTCAGTGGTTAATCAGGGACGGGGGCTAAAGCAGAAGTATTCACAGGCTCTGGGTCAAACCTCTCCTTCAATGCTTCAGCAAAGCAGGTTTTTCGGGACCGAGTCCAAAGCCCACTCACGCCAACAGAAATGAAGTCAGAAGAAAGAAAACCTACTGTCCATAAAGGGCCTACACACCCTGGACTTGGGTCTAGTCACGGGGCGAGGCCTCAGCGACAAAGGGGAAGATCAGCCTCGAAGCTTCAGAACTCCCTTTCATTTCAGGTCTCCAGATTAACACCCTGTGCAAAATGCAGCCTCCCGCGCTCGTACGAGCGAAATTCACGCTGGGAGATATTTCAGCAGCCACACAGAGAGGAGAAAAAAAATCCCCATTCTGATCAAACACTCCACCATGATTAGCTGGCAGCAGAGCCAGCAATAAGCTTATTAAGAAGAACTTGGCTCACTTTCCGATACAGGCAGGAGGAAAAATGTTTGCAGCATGAATATTTAATTCTCCCTTCTTTCACCAGCTGTTTTGCCATATTTTTATACCCCTCTTGCCAGCTCCTCTTACCACTTACAATTCCATGAAGAATTGCAGCCGCTCCGTTCCGCGGGAGGAATATACTGAAAACCATTCTCCAGCCACTTGAGTATTGTCCAGAGCTGGAGTTTCTGCCTTCTGGAGGGTGCTACCTCACCTCTTCTCTAGAAGCACTTCCTGAGAAGCTTGTTTAGCCACAGCAAAGGAGAACCAGCCTCCTCTGGGATATTACGCACCTCTGGCATCGTGATCCACGCAAAGGGTCTGCTGGAACCTGCTGCCCAAGGTCTGTCTTTACTGGGCACGTTTAACTGACTGCAGAGCTGGTAAAAAGAGTGAAATCCAGTTGGTGACTGGTAACCAGTGGCACCTCAGCACTGGGGCAAGTTCTGCGGACCATCTTCGTCACCGATTTGGATGAGGGGGATCGAGGCACCCTCAGAAAGTTTGCAAATGACATGAAATTATGCAGAAGTGTTGATCTGTTTGAGGGTAGGAGGCTCTGCAGAGGGATCTGGCCGGGTTGGATTGATGGGCCGAGGCCAACGGGATGAGGTTGCACAAGGGCAAGGGCCAGGAACTGCATTTCAGTTGCAACAATCCTACGCAACGCTACAGGTCTTGGAGTGTCTGGAAAGCTGCCTGGCAAAAAAGGGCCTGAGGGTGCTGGTAGACACCCAGCTGACCATGAGCCAGCAGTGTGACCAGGTGGCCAAGAAGGCCAACGGGATCCTGGCCTGAAGCAGAAATGGTGTGGCCAGTGGGAGGAAGGATGTGATCATGGCCCTGTACTCAGCACTGGTGAGACCACACTTTGAGTACTGTGTCCAGTTTTGGGCACCACAGTGTAAGATACTGAAGTGCTGGAGCAGGTCCAGAGAAGGGCAACAAAGCTGGTGAAGGAACTGGAGAACAAGTCCTGTGAGAAGAGGCTGAGGGAGCTGGGATTGTTTGTTTTGGAGAAGAGGAGGCTGAAGAGAAACCTTATTGCCCTCTACAGCTGCCCGAGAGAAGGTTGTAGAGAGGCTGGTGTTGGCCTCTTCTCCCTAGGTACTAACGACAGGACAAGAGGAAACGGCCCCAAGTTACACCAGGGGAAGTTCAGATGAGATCTTAGGAAGAATACCTTCACTGAAAGGAGCAGTTGAGCACTGGAACAGGCTGCCCAGGGAAGTGGGGGAGTCACCATCCCTGGTAAAAAACCAGGTAGATGTGGCGCTTTGGGACATGGTCTGGTGGTCACGGAGGTGTTGGGTAAAAGGTTGGACTTGATGATCTTGGAGGTCTTTTCCAACCTTAACCATTCTACGATTCCATGGAAACTATGACCTTGCTAAAGCTCCCCAGGAGCAGTCCTCCTGAAAGCCACGTCTGTCGGCCGCCGCTCCACGATCCTCCCTTTGAACACCATCAGGCTCCCTGGGGACGCATCCTACGGTTATTTGTCACCCATTGAGCACTGTTCACTTGTTTCTCGGGCACCTGTGACAGAAAGGCTCATCTGAGCTTCTGAGCAGGCAGAGGAGAGGTGGGAAAAGCCAAGGAGGTCTCTGGCCGACGCTCAAGCGATGCCACCTGCACCCTCTGGTGCCAGCACAGGGAACAAGTTTGTGGCTTGTGCAGTAAAAAGCAGCTGAGCTCTCAGCCAGACCCTCGGCCGTCGCGGGTTTAGCCGCAGAACACCGACAAAACTGGCTCTGTACCACAGACAGGGAAAATACCAACTCAAAGCCTCACTTATGTCTGTCCTGAACCTCTTGAACAACACTGCTCTTGTAACCGAGGGCTAACGGCTCACGCTTTTCCTTCTCAGAGGGCTCTGTGTGCTCCCAGCCCATCAAAAGACAGGCACAAAATGTTTTTCCGTGAGATTTCGCCACCGAGTTTTGCTCAGAAATAAAAATATTCCAAACAGAAAGCAAATATTTAATGAGCTTTCCAGGAAATTCAGCTGGTGCTGCACAAAACGGAGGCAGCTCGGGGACATGCAAGTGGAGATGCTGAGCTCCTAAAGTCAACCCCAGCTCTATGGAGCTGAGGAGCACTCCTAAGAGATGCCTTTCACGTGCAAGTCAGCACATCCTGCACCTCCAGGACCTCTCAGCTTGCTGTGGGCATTTTCTGCACAGGTAATATAGACACAGAAGAACAAAGATGACTTTGTTCTGTATGAGAGAGACACAGACTGAAAACCAGAGTCCAAACCCTGGATATTTTCTCTTTCCCGTTGAATTGACAAGCACAGACAACCCCTCTCAGTTTTCAAAGCTAAGGATAAGTCTGTAGCTGTGGCCCTTGAAAGCATCCACGGCTGCAAATCTGATATTAAAAGAACAAATGAACATAAAGCCTCAGAGGTATCTTTGCAGGAACCTGCAGGACGTCAGCAAAGCCAGATCTCCTTCAGGCACTGCCAATAGCATTTGGAGAGAGGAGGAAAAATGTGCAGTCATCTGCCTTCTGGAGGTTCCTTTCAGATTATAGCTGGGCAAGTGTTCACATAGTGGGGGGAAGGCCCTCTAAGTTCTGCTGCTTCTCTTGAACTGCAGCATTTCTAAGTAAAATCACATTGCTCATGCTCTTTGAGCATCGATCAGAAGGAAGCAAGCTCCACACAGTCATGGGGGGGGTGGGGGGGGGAAGGAAATAATAAATAAAAAGATTTTCGTTCCTGAATTGCTTAACTTTCCATGGAGAGATGCCATCTTTACAAGCACATCATTTTGAAGCTGGGGTCCTCTGCTGTCAAACGACCACTGATCCGTAGCTTGAGCTCAGGACAGGGCTGAGAGCTGTAACAAGCACTTGCCCTCTGGGGTGAGCTGACAAGAAGGGACCTGTCACACACAGCCACCACCACCAAAGAGCTTAGAGAAACTCCGAGATAAAAACCCAAAACATTTCCAAATCCCACTGATTTGCAAATAAGCTCCTCAGCACTTACATAATCTTGTGCTAAAAAGTGTTGGCTGCTGCAGTCAGCAACGTGCACCCAGGAAAGGCTTTCAAGTAGAACTGCAAAGCACATGGAAATCGCTACCAACTGCACGAGGAAATTTTGCCAATTCAGAAAAGGTCACATCTCAACTTGGGCTTCTCACGAAGCACGCGTTTGCAACAGAGCTGGGAAGCCAAAGAAACACTGGCTCTTACAGCACAAGAAAGATTAATAAATAATAATTAAAAAAACCCCTACAATTTCAAAGTTGGAGACCAAGCTGGAAATGGTTTCGGTCAGAACAGGTTAATTACCCACTGGTTATTTGGGGCTTTGAATGCTGAAACTCTAAAGACACCGACACCGCTGGCATCAGGAACGATGTGACAACCCCAGGGTCTAAGGGCTCCGTGCTCAGCACCCCTCCCACCACCCCCCAGCTATTCAGTGGCAGAGAGTGTCACATGTCACTGCTACGTGGAGCTCAGCACAGTGCCCAGCACCACTGCCTGGGGCCCAGGATTTCTGGTGTGCCTGGAAACAGAACTGGGAGATGAAGAGCACAAAGCACAGCACGAGAATCTGCCCCCCCCTCCATAACCTCAGGTCTGGTTACCTGGCGTGTCGGACAACGGGAGAGGGATGAAAGGATCAGGCACAGTCAGAAGAGGAGGGCTAGTGTCCAAACTCAGAATGTCTTTCGTTTTTTCAGCTGGTAAGCAGGAAGAGAAAAGGTAAGAGTGAAACAGAGAAGAGAGAGAAGCAGGAAGCATCGAGCAACATCAGCACAAACCAGCATTACAGAGTCCAAGCTACAGCCCGAGAACCACACTCAGAACAACTTTATGTTGATAGTAAAAAGGCAAAAAAAACCCCAAAAAGGCAAACACAAAACCCAAGCAACTATTACCACGTAGCTCTCCAACACCATTGAACCCACAGATGTCAAAACATCCCTTGGAAGGGAAGCACCATTATCTCTCTTTACAAAGGCACAAAAGGTGAAATGCCTCCACAAAGGGTGCCCAGCAGGCCAGCCCCCATGCTGGGCCTCTTCTTCTGGAATAAAAGATACAGCAGCTTGCATCAAACAGCCTTAGATCTAGGAGGGACAAAAGAAAAAGGGCTACAAGCGCCCGCTGCCAGCACCGACAGCATTTCCAACACTCTGCAGCACAGGAGAGTCAAGGGGCACATTTTAAAGACACCTACTAAAAGAACTGAACGTGCTACAGCATTCCAGAAAGCCCAGAACGTGCAGCTGCTTCTCAGGCTTTGCAGAAGGTGCATTACAGCTCAAATCTGGTGCATTACAGCTCAAATCTGGAGCTGCTGCGACTCGGCGTCGCTCCACAAAGGCCCATGGAACATCATCAGCTGTTTGCGGGGTGCTGACCAGCTGGACAAACTCAGAGAGTAACTCCCCAGAGCATTCTTGAGTCAGGGACTTCAACTCCTTCATTCACAGGTAAGAGCCCACGATACCAAGCTCAGTTACAGGCTCCTCGAAATCTCTTCTTTATAAATGGATTTGTCTCTTCTTGCCCCCCAAAGGGCTCTTCAACCTCTTCCCCAGACTCCTCTCATCGTGCTTCCATTGGGAAGCATCCAACAGCTGCAGTTGTCACCAGTAACAACAGCTGCACAAGACTGGGCAGAGGATCACTTCATTTAGGGCTCCTGGAAGCCCCTTCCCAGTCCTGTGCTTGGCAGGTCTTTGCTGAGAGCGAGAAGTGATGCTGAAGAGCTAGGAACAAGCAGCAGCACTCACCGAGGTTTTTCAGCATCGAAGGGGCTGCTCATGGCAAGACCTTGGTACCCAAGGACTACAGGAGACACACAGACAAGGTCACACAAGCAGAGGCCTCTGCAGAGAAGCTTCTTAGGTCAGCTGAGGTCTCTTGGCCTCTGGATCCAGACAGCACAGCCAGTGCAGAACTTCTTGCCTTCACCACTTAACATGTCAGATCTGAGAAACAGTGCTTTCCTCTGAGGACTTCCCCTGCTTGCTCCTGTCTCTGCTCTTCTCATTCTGCAGCAGAGAGTTATTCCTGCTCCTCTCCTTCATCCAGCCCAACAACTGCAGGCAGGGAACATCCTCCAGCGCGTCTCACCGATGCCTCCGAGTCCAACCCCCTTATTGAGGCTACACATTTGACTTCCAATTATGAGCTGCACGGAACTTCAACACCTTAAGAAGCTTTCTTGGCTCAATTTCTTCCCTTACCACAAGCTTGACTTCTGCCTATAGACTGTACCTCCTGTCTCTGCTACCCAACTGTGACAAGGAACGTGCCATGTTCCTCCCTCCCCTTCTCTACTGAAGGGCCAACCCTCTCCTACCGTTCTTGGTGCCAAGGCCCAGCTCAATCTGTATGTTTTTAGCCTTCCTTCCCAAGAGGCTATGACAAAGTTTTCCACAGTGCTGTCCAGGGCATTGTCCTGTAGGACACGCTCACAAACTCACCTGATCCAGCAGTGAAGGAAGAGCCACCAAAGGCATCTGCCTGGGTTGCAGATGAAGCCGGCTGGAAACCTGGAATCAAGTTCTCTGTGGAACTGCCCATCTTTTCTGGAGCTTTCCCTGAAACATCAGACACAGATTTAGGGGAAAAAAACTTCCATTCTGAAGGCAGGCTGCTTACCCAGCTTTTTTAGGACACTATTTCAGCATGTGGCTTAAGCCCCTTCCTGTAAATCCCAACTGTAGCTTCTACAACCAACTGATCCAAGGCCACTTCAAAAGCAGCTAGAGTACCTTTGAGGATCCTGCTCATTTAATTGCAATTAAGGACAGGGACACAGAAAGGAAATTGGAAGGATTTAGCTCATAGAGTCACAGAGGACCAGGATAATACAGGAGCAGCACCCCAGCACCATCTGACCAAAAGCATCACCACTTCACACCACCTTCTGTATTGAGAGCAGGCTGCTTTAAACCAACTCCATGAACCTACCATCACCCAGCTTGGCAAAGTCCTTGTTCAGCAGCTCCTCGGCAGTGAGTTTGGAGAAGTTATCATCATCAAAGGGATTCCAGGCGGAGACGTCGGGCGGGTTATAGACATTCTGCTGAGAGGTCCTTGGGGAACCCGAGGGTGTGGTGGAAGCAGATCTGGATGGGATCACCCCAACCAAACGACAGTCATTAGTAACCCATCTGACATCCTCTGGCCAGCACTACAAGCTGGTCCAAGCTACTGCATTACAAATGACTTCTTACTTAAAACACTCGACACAAGTTATTCTCTGTGCACACCCAGAAAGCTGGGATCGGTTTGCTCCATCGACTCGTGATCTGTTTGAGCATCCTGGTGTCAGGGATTAGAACAAGAATCACAAGCACCCCACCTGAAACCATTTCTGCAGTGCTCACGTGGAGGCTCCCTGCCTGCAGGCACTCTAAGGTGAGCTCCAAGTGCTCCTGGGGCAGAGCTGGTGCTAAGGGGCGAGCATGAAGCGCGCGCGCCGGGGCTGCTGCTGGAAACATAATGCAGAAGCAGGCCCCGTTTGCTTGGCTTCTGGGGAGCCAAAGCTCAGGAGGATTTCTGCCCACAGGGATGGATTTTAGCAACTTTCTGCCATCCCTAAACCGTGGTCTTGGGAAGGCACAGGCTCATTTAGACCTCGGAGTTTGCTGCCTACCTTCGCCGCAGAGCTTTGCCTAGCAAACCCCTGATGAGCCTCCCATGCCCCCTCCCCTCCAAACCCTCTGACACCGAGTGAGAAGCCACCTACTTGGACTTGTTGAGACTGGCTTCGGCAGCAGCTGCCTGCAGGAGCTGGGTGGACTTGCTGGCTGGAACCCCAAACACTGCGCTGTGGGTCACGTCGCTCAGAATCCTCCTGTGTCCTGCACGCTGCGTCTTGGGGGAGGACGGAGGGGTGAGAGAGCCCAGCTTCTGCCCCTGAGCTGCTGGGGGTGTTGTGGTTTGAGGTTTTTGCTGTGGCCTCATTTGGGCCTGCATCTAGGAGAGAAAGTAAAATGGTATTGCCTTCACCACCACCAAGAGCCACAAGGAAAAAAAAAGGCATGTAGTGGAGGATGTGACAAAGTCATGGGTTGGGGACAGGCTGGAGGGGAAAAAAAAGCAGACAAAAGAATCAGGAATAGGGTGGGGAGAATTCACTGATCTACAGTATTTCAGGATTACTACAACTGCTCAAGCAGAGACTTCCTCCTCTTTCCATGGTGCAGCTCTGGAAGCAAAGCCTCCATCAGCACTTCTCAGTCAAGGCCAGCTGGTCTCAGAAACTTGCTCATGTGGTTTTACAGAAGCTGAGATCCAGGGTAGAGGTAAAATAAATAACTAACTAAAAATCAGATGATAGAGTGATGGAGTCTTGTCATAAAAGCACAAGGAGTGGGAGGTAAGGTGAAGAACAGCACTTCTTCCAGCAGATAATGTGTGATTGGAGTCCAGCCCCAAAAGGAGTACAGGTCTTCAGCAGAAATCTTGTGCAAGAAGCTTCTTTTAGGGAAGAAAAAAAAACAGAAAAAAGAAAAAAAAAAAAGAAAAAAAAGAAGCAAGGACCACAGGAGCAACATTTGTCATTTAAATCTGGAGAAGAAAACCAAGCCTGTTTGGTTTAGGTGTAAGCCAGGGTATCCCAGCTACAAACCCTTGGGAAGCTTCAAGGGCTTTCTTCAAATGGATCTTATTTTTCCATTACCTCAGTCTCCTGTTACATTCACAAACCAGTAAGGGCTTGAAATACTGTTCTGTAGCAATGAACAACAGCAGGGCTTCTGACCACGTGGTTTTCCACTATCTGTCTGTCACTGAGATAACCACGGCTGGATCTAACGAGGCAAAACCAGAATGCAAAGAGCACAAAGTTGTGCCTGGCACCTCCACCTCCTGGGCACCGGCTCCTTGTTCCCCATCCTGGATCATCCCAGGCCATTTTCAACCAAGGAGGACAGAGGAAAGACTCGGAAAGACCTAAGAGGGCACCAAGAAAAGAGTTACAACCCCAGTGTGGTGCTTAACCACAGCGGGGCAAGGCGAACGAGCGCTCAGCTCTTCTGCTTTTCATCTGGCATTTTAAGGCAGATGTGGCCGAGAAGCAAACTGACCTGACTGCTTCTGATGCACCCACCTTATATAGGTCACTGCAGAACGGTACATTGGGTGCCGAGAAAGTAAAGGGCAGGGCTGAAATTGCCAGAGAAATGACTGCAGAGTTTATTAAGCTGAAGTCTCGCAACGTGAAAAGGTTTTGAGAGGTCCTGGCTTGGTCCGTTCTGCTCAGAGGCTCTGCTCTGCAGAGACCGTGTCTCCCTATCACATTTTAAATGAGTAGACCACTGTTTGTCCCCTGCTGACTGCAGCAGGAGTGGAATAGTGTCCAGATGCATCCATTCTGCTCAGCCTTCCAGGGGGATAAGGCTAATTTTCAATCTAGCTGATTTAACAACATTAAGCCTGGCTTTGCGCTAGAGTGAGTCACAGCAAAGCTCTTCGCAGAGGCACTTGAACATGGGGGCACCTCTGGTCTCAAAGGAGCAGGGTACTAATGGGCCTCTCCTAAAACCTGTCTGTGTGTACTGAAAATCTCCCACCGCTTCCAGTAAACTGAGCTGCCCCAGGTCAGTCAGCAAAACAGTACTAAGAGCAGGGACACAACAGCTCCCAACTTGTCACCTCCCCTGACAACCGGCTGAGCGCCGAAACCCAACAGAAAAGCAAAAGGTTGGGGAATAGGATGGAGCCAAACCAAACAATGCTCCCCCTGCCTCGCTCAGGTCACTCACTGCCTTATGGAGTTTATGAGTCAAATTAATTCCTGCTGTCACTTCAAAGGAAGCACGCTCAAGAGATCAGTGAGCACACCAGTGAACAAGGAGCAGCTCACGGAGAAGAGAGCAGGAGCTGACCCTTACTTTGGGCTCAAACACTGGGTACCTGGAGTGGTTTGTTCTCAGAGCCTGTTTTGCTTTGCACACAACACACAACCTGGCACTGCAGAAGGTCTGGCAGCTGCCTCCTTGCCTGCACACGTTGTCTTCCCACCGTGCAGCTAGAGTAACTCTTTTCTTGGTGCCTTTTTAAGTCTTTCCAAGTCCTTCCTCTGTCCTCCTTGGTTAAAAATGGCCTGGGATGATCCAGGATGGGGAATAAGGAGCCGGTGCCCAGGCGGTGGAGGTGCCAGGCACAACTTTGTGCTCTTTGCATTCTGGTTTTGCCACATCAAATCCAGCCGTGGCTTGCCCCCGTTTCCAAGCCCCCCATGGAGCTGTGGTGCTGAGGGCCAGGTGTCAGTGGTGCCCTGGCAGTGCTGGGAGAGTGGTTGGACTTGATGATCTTTAAGGTCTCTTCCAGCCAGAACTGTTTTATTATTCTATAACTCAGAGCACAACTCCAGGGCCCAGCACCCTGTTGGGAAAGAGTGGTCCAAACAACAGCAAGTGTCATCTGGAAGCAACTCAGGAATAACACACTGGGGTCCAGCAGGCCCTAGAGCACCCATCACCTGGGTTCTGGGGGGCTGAAAACCCAGCTGCCCTGCTGGGGTGTTCCCAGCATACAGGACCTGGCAGGAGAGCACTTGCCAGGCCTCCAGACTCCGTTGCCACCCCAGCTGCTTCGTGAGGCTCTTACCGGTTGTTCCTGGGGCTGCGCTGGCTGGGCCGGGCTTGGCTGGGCCTGGGCCGGTGCTGAGGCTTGTTGTTTTTGCTGAGCTGCTGTCTTCTGCTGCATCGCTGCCTGCTGGGCCATCATCTGCTGCTGCTGCTGTTGGTAATAGTTCTGCATCAGCTGCTGCTGGGCTGGAGCTCCTTGCTGCATCACTGGGAACTGGGGAAACAACCGGGCGTTGAGGTGTTTGTTCCACTCAGCTGGGAATGGGGGTGCTGTAAGAGCCTGGCTATTGTGTGCCTCAAACCTTGCGTGGTGATAAGGTCTGGAAAGATCTGTCTGGAGGGAAAACGTGTTGATTGCTTTTAATGTCTCTGTGCTCCCCCTTTGGCTCCTTGCAGAGCTGGGTTAACGAAAGGAAGAGAGAAGTTCTGCAGAGGGGGACTCTGTCTTGTCTTTAGTTCAGTGCTCCTGCTGACTCTGCCAAGGTTGGCAGGGCCACACTACTTCCAGCTCATGGGGCTCATGCAAATCAACACCACTTCCCGTGGAAATTGGGAATGCCACCCAGAGATCTCAAGGGTATAAAAGGGACAGAAAAATATTGACCCACCACTAAAGAACTCCAGATGTGGACTGATCAAATGAGATGTCGCTGGATCCATGAGTGGTGAGAACCTTTTCTCTTTATCTTGCTCACTTCCCTCTCCTCCCTCTCTTTTCCTCAAGAACTTTCTTCCTTGCCTGCGAAATTTAGTTGCACCATAAAATAACTGCCTAGGAGGAGAGCACCTTGATCCAGACCGTTTGTCGATCGTTCCATCAGGGAGAACTCATCAACTGTTTCGTTCTCGTTCCTCGGAGCCCCTGTCGCGGCTCCGCCAGCGCTGCGCAGGGACAGCCTCTCTTGGGGGGGGGTCCCAAAGATCCACCTCCCTCCTCATCCACCGAGTGGGACGAGACGCTCGTCACCGAGCCTTCTGCTCTCTTTTCACTTCATTTCCTTTCGTTTCCTGGCTCGCACTTGATTGCTAAACACGTTACCTTGGATGCATCGAGCTGCCCGTGTACGTCCGTGTTTCCCTGCAAGCTGCCTAGCGCGGAACATGTACGGCCATACATTTTCCTCCTTCCCTTTCCTTTCAGAGAAAGACACGTTAAGTTTTTCAGGTGAGAAACACAGAAGACAATATCATATCGTAGATGCGACACGAGCCTCGGCCCTTCCAGAAATCCATTAAGCCTTTACCTCGTGGGCAAGTGTATTTCTCATAGAAACACCTGAGAGAAATACTCAAAAATCACAGAATCAGGGAATTGTCAGGGTTGGAAGGGACCTGAAAGCTCATCCAGTTCCAACCCCCCTGCCATGGGCAGGGACACCTCCCAC
>WTSP01027095.1:50538-71298 GCA_025331215.1 Actenoides lindsayi | reverse complement strand
TCGGGTGTTGGCTGACAGCCCCGGGTGCTTTTCCACCAGGCAGCTTCCCAGCCACTCTTCCACAAACCTGTAGCATTGGGTGGTTGTGATGGGTGATGTGATGGTGATTGTGGTGGTTGCATGAGGTGGTTGCATTGGGTGGGTGTGAGGGTGGTTGTGGTGGTTGCATTGGGTGGGTGTGATGGGTGGTGTGAGGGTGGGTGTGATGGTGGTTGCATTGGGTGGGGGGTGTGATCCAAGTTCAGGACCCGACCCTTGGCCTTGTTGAACCTCATACTATTGGCCTCAACCCATTGATGCAACTACTCTAGATCCTTCTGTTGAGCCTCCCTACCTTCAAGCAGATCACCACACCTGCCTTAACTTGGTGTTGTCTGCAAACTTACTGGGCGTGCCCTCGATCCCCTCATTCAGATCATTGATCAAGATATTAACTAGAACTGGCCCCGGTACTGTGCTCTGGGGACACCACTTGTGACCAGCCACCAACTGGATTTACTGCCATTCACCACAGCTCTTTGGGCCCAGCCAAAGTGTGATTTCTTAAGCTTTTTTATTATTATAGCATGTGATAATGTGATAACAGTTAATAAATACTGTTGCAAAATGGGGTGTTGGAACGTGTAACTATACTGTTGCTCCTCCTAGCTCTAAGAATCTTGAATGAATGAATGCTCAAGAGTCCCATTTTGTCCTTTAATGCTGAGTCTTTTTGTTTAGACTCTGGTTTTTATGTGAGTTGAGCATTTGCCACAACATGCTTTGTGCAATATAGTACTGTCTGCAAGTACCAGTCTCCACAGGGTAGTGGTGTTCCCTCTGCCTTTCTAATCCGGTATTAGGGGCCCATCCCACAGGTAAAAGCAGTCAGACTTACTGTGTGGATGAGCTCTAGACATAAAAACATCTTGGTTGTTAGTGAAAATGATTTACATGTTTCCTTTCCTCCCAGCAGTGGTATAGGGTTTGCTCTACTGAAGCATATGCCTTTGTAAGATTAAACTCGTCCATGTGCGTGCACTGAGCAGAACGTTGTAAGATAATGGGTAATGCTGTAGCCATCATGTGAATGGAAAATATTTCTGCAAACATGTCTATATATCTAGATACTTAAGAGGATAAAATTAGGTTGTGGAATTTCCCTCTGTCCCTGTTTAACTTAGTCAGCTCTTAGACACTCTTGTGTTATGGTGATAATGGTTTTCTGCCATTGTTTTAACGTCAGCGTTGCACTGTCCTTTGCAGGAGCTGAATGTGTAAACCAGTGGCAGTCAGTACCAATCAGACAGTCAGATGAAGGTTATCTTATGTTCCGTTAACTGGCAAGTTTCCATCATTTCTTTGGTTTCCTTGTGAGTTTAAAAACTCGAGTAATAACTTTCTTGTTTTAATATTTCTATTTCGAGCCATGAAAGCTGGAAAGTACAGTCTTAAAGGCATACATTCACTCACTGGTCTTCAGTGTTTGCATTTTATGATGATTCTATAAGACACTGATGTAGCTGGGACTTTAACTTCTCCCAGGATTCTTGTATCCATACAGGGTAAAACTTAATTGCATAATCTTAATGATAGAACACTGCTATGTTCTTCTTTTGCTCTACATATTTTTGTGGGGAAACATTCTGCAGGCAACTGCAGTGGATGCACCATGTTGTCTGCTTTTATTTCAATTAAAATCCCCAAACATTTATATTTAACTTCTGCTTAAGTATTTTGAAATGAGAAATTCCTAAAGAAAGCTTTCGGCTCGGTGGTGAAATTTGTTGTGCCCGGTCCTTTCCCCTCTGTTTTACTGGAAAGTGTAAGCAGCATTGCTTCAGCACACGCATTTCTTCCATAGTTCTGATCTTAAAACTGGGGTGTGTGTGTGTGTGTGTGGATTTGCTTTTGCAATAGCTGCCTACATAACAGAAAACAGGATGGCTGGAGAGCAGTGGCAGCCAAGGTAGAGTCCGGGTGGCATTGGTAAAGCGTGAGTGCGAGGTGAATAGTGTCTCTAGGCTGTACATGCTGTTCAACTTTGCTGCAAATGTAAGCACTGAAATCTCTGTCTCCAGAGTGCCCGAGTGCAAAGTTAATTCTGTCCTAAAGCTTTTCATCCAATGTGAAAAGCAATGACGTGTCTTTCCTGCAAGGATTCCCGCAGCTCACAGGAATACTAGCAGAAAGCTACCTTCCTTGCTGCATACAAGAAGGAAGATGTAGTGGAAGCATGCTAATCCTGGGCTAAACTCGCCCTTTGCAAGCAGCGTTTGCATGGAGGGGGTCCTGGCCTCGTGTCCAGGGTGACTGCAGGTTGCATCCTGCTGCTCTTGCCCCGAGCTCTTGCCAGGCTTCTCCCGCCTGAGGTTGCGTGCGTGTCGCAGGCACAAACCCGGGGGGTCGCGGCATTCTCTGGGCAGTGCTGTGCTGTCTTGGCACAGATGCTTGCAAGGTGGAGATTTTTTCTCTTTTCTTTTCTCGTCCTGCCCTGAGGTGTGACAGTGAGATGACAAAGTCACCCGAGAGCAGCCTTGTGCAGCGTGGGTGGCAGTGCCGCAAGCAGCAGCGTTCGCCTGTCTGCTGAGGAAGCCTCGCGGCAGATTGCCTGGGCGCTGTGCCCTGCTGTTGTGTGGCTGTCTAAAGCAGCCCGGCATTCTTCCACTTCGACTGATGTCTGCCCAGAGCTGTCTTTGGGTTACGGCTGGTAACACAGATGTTTGGTGTGGCCCTGCTCCTGGCACTGATAATAGCAGCTAGCTAACGCGAGCTGGGCTAAATCATCTCCGACTTCAGTGGCCACAAATATCTCGTTTTAATAAAACCCACTCTTAGTTTCTAATCCCGTGTGTGATTGGTTGCGAGAAATCATTGGAGTGCTTTTCCACAGCCTCGATTTGCCGAAGAATCAAAGTGTTGCCTGAAGGGACTTTTAATGTCAACGTTGCACTGTCCTTTGCAAGAGCTTCATGTGAAAACCAGTAGCAGTTGGTAACTTCCTTTCTCTTCCTTTCTGCCTGAGGAGAAAGGAAAAAAAAAGATTTGGGAACTCAGAGGTTCTATATATAAAATATAGAAGGAAAAAAATAGAGGTTGTGGGAGGAGTTTGAAAGGCAGAAATTGCTTTGGGTCTATAATAAAACAGAAAGAAAGAAAGTCTTCTAACATCTTTAAGCTTTATTTCTGCTTAGCTTCCTCACGGGCTAGGTTACACTGCTGATTAAGTAAGTTATTCTAGTTTGTGTACACTTTAATCAGACTTCAGCGTGTTGCTTTCAAGCTCAAAGCCAATTGTCTAGATTACTGAGATGAAATAGTTGTGATTGTTGGAGCTGGAGTTCTACCACAGCTTTTTTTTTTGTCTGTGTGTAATTTCTGAAACATAAAATGCAACAAATGCAGTCACAGGCAAGGGCATTATCGTTGTCATGGTTTTAGGGGCAGGCAGAGGGGACACAGAGCAAAGAGAGAATTTTCTGGGCCCGGGGGTAGGCAGTGCAGGCTTCTCCGCTGTCTCAATTGCATCATTGCATGTGAAAAATCACTTATTATTAATTAAATAGAAGAACTGATTCCCTCCCAATAACATAGCTTGCTTTACTGCAAGGGGAGGGGTCTTGACTGTTTTTGGGACTTTAAACATTCTTTTCTCAAGAGATGTTGTGTGCTGTCCTAAACTGCTGCTCTTGGAGGCTCTGGGGAGTCTGTCCCTGTGTGGATCTTTGTGGAGCTTTGGGGAGATCTGACCCTTGAGTGGGCTGCAGAACAACTCCTGTGAGGAGAGGCTGAGGGAATTGGGATTGTTTAGTTTGTAGAAGAGGAGGCTGAGGGGAGACCATATAGCTCTCGACAGCTGCCTGAAAGGAGGTTGTAGTGAGGTGAGTACGGCCTCTTCTCTCAAGTAAATAATGACAGGACTAGAGGAAATGGCCTGGAGTTGAAGTTGCACCAGGGGAGGTTTAGATTAGATATTAGGAAGAATCTCTTTCCTGAAAGAGTAGTCAGGTGCTGGAACAGGCTGCCCAGGGAGGTGGTGGAGTCACCATCCCTGGAGGTATTCAAAAAAACATGTATATGAGGCACTTCAGGACAGGCTTTAGTGGGATGGTGAAGTGTTTGGTGTGTTTTGTGTGTTTTATTTCATGGTGTGTTTTTGGTTGGTGGTTTGATTTTTGTTTGCTTTTTTTATTGTGGGTTGGACTGTTGGTTGGTTTTGTTTGTTGTTAGATTTTTTTTTTGAGGGTTGGATGCAGTGATCTTAGAGGTCTTTTCCAACCGTGACAGTTCTGTGATTCTGTGAAAGCCATGAGGAGAGGCCAGGTTTCTTGGCTCCTGACATTATACGTTTATCTCTTAAGTTATTCTGACTTGACTCAGGTTCTGCCTCCTGAATCAGTGTCAAATTAACACGCTGTATCAGATAATGTTTTTCGCTGTATCCTATGTGGTCCTTTTTTCTTCTGTTGTGATGGAGGTGGATCAAGAACTACCCCTGTTTTATGTTGACAGTAATGTGTTGGGGTTTTTTTTCTTTTCGTGTGTAGATATTTAGTGGAGAAGACATAGGCGGTTAGTTTCGCATCTATGAATGTACCAGTAATTCAAACAGTTTCTGTATTAAAAAAGATATAGATGGGGAAAAACTGCAAGTGCAACAAGACTGTACATATGAAAAAGGGTGGATTGTGCCATAAAGAATGGGTAGGCATGGAGAATGGGCAGTTTGTCATGGAACATCACAGATGTCCAAGAAGCAGTCTCAATGTGTCAAGGAAAGAGCTTTTTTGAAAGAGGGAATATGAATACATTATTGCATTTACATGGTGCAGGAATCAAGTGGATACTCATTATTTGTGCCTATATGTACTGTTTCCAGTAGGTGACTGACTGTCACTTCACACTGGCTTAAGTACTATAAAATAACAGCTGTCACACCTCATGAGAACCACAGTCTTTTCTAACAATATCATAAAGCTGTTTACTTGCTGTCTGTGAAGCCTAAGGACCACAGAAAAGCTACATGGCACAGCAGTACTCCCCTATGAAATAATAAGCCATCCTTAAGTGCATTTTTGTAAGCCACATATTTCTTTTCAAGGCAAAGATACAAATTAGGTTCAGAAAGTATATTAGTCACCTAACACATTTTAGAAATACAAGCTTGTTTCCTCTGAATATACTTGAAGATTTTACTCCATTTCAGTTCTCAAAAAACAGCAAGCAAACACATAACCCAGAACGGTGGCTGGAAGATTATTCTGCCTCAGGAAGGCTGGGTGGTTGGTTTGTTTTTGTTTTCAGAAAACCATTGACATAATAGTCTTTCTGTAGAGTTTTTATTCTTGCTAGAACTATCGTAAGTGTGTGTGTGGGAAGCCTCCAAAATTTTGTTGCATTAAAAATGTGAAAGAACAGCTATAGGAGTGATCTCTTCACAGTTATTTCTTGTAGAAGTAAATTAGCAATAACAGTGAAGACTTCCTGTGAATGTAGCAATGTCCTAGGGAACAAAACCTGTCATATTTGCTCAACTGGTCTGTGTTGCTTTATGAAGCAAAAGTGGACATAAACCTATATTAAAACCTTGAAAGAGTAAAGAACAAGATTTGCCATTTGAGGCACATAAAATTGTGGAGAAACTGAGTTAAGTGTTCTCCCTGTAGAGGGTTCTCACGTATATCTTTTATAATACACTGAAGCTGATAGCATCAGTGATGCTTTTGGATTTATCTCGTATTTATTACACAGTGGGTAATTCTGATGCTTCGCTACTTAGGAGTTTTTGGGAAACTTTTGAGAAGCCTGGATGACTGAACAACAAAGTGGTGAATGGAATTCAAAGGAGATTAATGTAAGGTGATGCCCATGGGGTAACAAGAAAAATAATGGGCCTAAATTTGACCATTACCATTAATAAGACCTTGTACCTGTAGGGAACAGGTCCAGGAAAGAATCAACTCTGTTCTTAGGATCAATGAGCAAAGCAAACCAGATTTTAGGAGGCAAATGACGACGAAGAGAATGTAGTTATGCCACCATGTAAATCTGTGGTTTACCTACCACTTGACTACTGTGGTCAGTTCTGATCCCCTTATCTTTAAGACTATCTTCTATTAGAAATAGAAGGTATTTGGGAAATGGCTGTAAGGTTAATTTGATGGAAGGGCTTCCATATGAGGATTAGCTGAGCAGTTTAGCATTCTTCAGCCTTGAGAAGAGGTGGTTTTCAGGGAGATATGCAGAGGCCTACAGAATCATCGGTGTTAAGGGGATAGTGGATAGTCATTGACTGTTCACTGTCTTTTGGGATACAAGGACCAGTCTCTTCCATGAAAAAAAAGAAAATAAGCAGCTCCCCATACAAGAGATGGTAGATGTATATAACTTGTAAAAAATACAATAGTGACATGAGTAGTGAGTATGAAACAGATACAAGGTGAAACTGGGCAAATCTTTGAAGATATTTCTGTTGGGGTTTAATAAACAGATAAACATCTTTGCACTCAAGGAATTCCCTTGTCAGAAGATATTTAGAGCTGGGGCGAGCAGGAGGGGGAAAAACACTGAATTTACTTACCCTGTGATAACCTTCCTAGGTGTTGACTTACTGGAATGGTTGGAGACTGAGTACTGGACTTGAAGGACCCTTGAGTTGAACCAGTGCAGCTGTTCTGATGTTCTAAGAGTCTTAAAATCCCATACTATATATAAGTTAATCACGCTGTTGCTTTTTGTGACCACCTTCCAGCTTCTTAGTATGTCTTCTCCTAGCATATGTGGTCTCGCAGGTGCCTTCCTGCTCAGCTAGATGTGATACTCTTTGTGCAGATACTGTTCTAACAGTCACTTCTCACAGCCTCATCATATGAATTCAGGTTTCAGTTCTGTTTTTTGCCACTCCTAGTTCTCTTTCAGTATTGCAGTTTTCCAAGGCAAGTCCTGACTGCACACTTAATGTTATTTTTCATTAGAAGAAAGAACTTTATTCCTGTTCTTTTTCACACATATTGGTAATTTCTTATAACCTAGACTACTATGTATGCTCTTCTGAGAGCTAGATTATAAAATCAATGGCTAACCCTAAATGACACAATCTGAATTAATCATACAGATGAGAATTAAAGAGTTAGATCAGGATAAAAGAAAGGCAGATATTTAAAGGAACAACATAAGAAATTGACTCTTATTTGCATTCCTCATCTCTTCCCCGCCCTCCCCCTGCCCCCCCCCCTTCGGTTTGCTATGAAAATGTGTATGCAGGAATATAGATAAGTCCAGAACAGAAATTTATGTACCAATTTGACACCCAGTCCTGTCTTGTGGAGTTAGACTGTCATTGAGAAGGTTTGGTCAACGGACTATTACTTATCTAACAGCTTCAGCTAACTTGCAAAAGCCAGCAGTTAAGATGAATGGCAGCTTCCTCAGTTAATGTATTAGTAAGATATTTTCAGAAGTCTTTATTATATGTATCTCTTAGAATTACATGCATACTGCATTTTCTCTGAAAAGCCAAATTGATGGATAAAACAGCTTCTCAGAAAAGATACTTGGGTTTCAGATCCCCTTTTGTAAATGATCTGATCTATTTTGATAGATTTATACAGCTTGGGGATTTCTCAGGGACATCTGAGATTCTCTTTCTTTTTACTTGCTCTTAATTAAACTCATGCACGTTGAGTACCTTGTGCTGCTGCATGGTTGCTGCCAGGCCTTCTAGTTAATGTGCAACACTGTGCTGAGTCTGTACCTCTGTGATGCAGAACTGTAAGCACAGATACAGCCTTGCATAGCTGTGAATATGGGGTGTGCAGTCAGATCAAAGACTGCCATATCCTTCTTGCTGTCCAGAACTGGCGTTTGTTTTGAGAGCAGCAGAGCAACAGTGAGCCAGGTTCCCAGAGACACTGTTATGTTTTAACCTGGGAATGCTGGGACAGGGAAGGAGAAATCTAATTCCTAGTGCCATGTCAGGAAGGATTTCTGACAACAAATCTTTTCCCCTAAAGATTCAGTTACTTACCACAAGCTGTAATCTTAAGAAGTTAATCCTCAAGGCATAGGAGGTAAGTCAATGTTTACTAACTCTGTAGCTAATGGTATACTGGAAGGGTTCAAAATATTTTTGCTCAGCACATAACAGCACAGTGACCACAGTACAGACCTGGAAGACAAACAGCAAACTTTGCTTTAGGTATGCAACTAGCTCAAGAGAAGGATTCTTTGGAAGTTCATTCAAGGTTACTATTGCCTGCTTTTTACTGTCTTTTAAAAAGACTTAACCTCAAAGTCATCATCTGGACTAGGGGAGAAAAAATATCAACAGTGGCTTTAGAAAGAGCTCCCTAGCAGGGATTAGGAGGTTGGCTGGGTAAAAATGATGGTCACTGGTCTCTGCAGGCTGAGAGTAGGTATATAGATTGTTCAGCTCTGTTTATCTTTGAGCCTGGAGCTATTTACAAGAATGAGCAAGAGAGATAACTGAAAAACAAAACCAGGCAAGAATCTAGCAGGTCACTGGCAGGTGACTGCCAATTCTTTGGTTACTTAGAACAAGACTGGTATGGTTTAAGAAAAGCCCTGAAAGGTTGGTCATAGCACTGTAAGTTACTATGGGAGTCTGGAAACTCTTCAATCAGAGGTATGGATTGTCCAGTGAAGAAATGAGTGATGGCTGCCTTGACTCATTTTAGATTGATAGAGGAAGCTTTCCATAAAAGGATTTCTATGATCTAATTTTTCTTTCCTTGGACAAAGGGTACATGAATAATTCCATGTACTGGAGAATTTAAATACAATGAATGGCTTATATGAGCATTTGGATAGTTCAGGTCCGTTTTCTCAAGGGCATTGTAAATTGTCCACAGTTACTTTCATATAAAGAAGGGTGGAGAAGTCTCAGGTTATTGCAGGCTGATGGGGCCAGAAGATTTTTGAGTTACAGGAAGCAAGGCTGGAAACTGTTCAGGAAGGAGTTTGCAGTTTCCCTGTACTTGCTGGTATCAGGGGTCTACCTAAATTACAGCAGTAGGGGCAGGAGCCTCTGTCTAGGGGCAGGTTTGCTCCTGTAGCTCTGTTGCTGGATTTAATTCCAGAACTTTTCCTGAGCAGAGGAGAGCACTCTCACGTGCCCTCATCTGAGATAAAGAAGTTCTTCTGCCCTTTCTGTCGTTGTCAAAGGGCCATCAAGGACAGCCAATTCCAGGCTGAATGCCTTCCTTGACTATGGAGCCTGAGAGTGGGAGGTGTTATATGTGGGTGTACAGCTGGCTAGGAAGAGAGGGAAAGGTCCCAGACACTTGGAGAAAATTTTTTCAAAAGGCCGTGTCTTTTCAAAGGATTAGATTATCTGTTTTAAAGAAATCTGTATGAAATGAAAAGGAAGAATTTTTTTTTAATTCATAGTCCTATTATAAACTAATACTTTCCTGAGGGAGATAGATTTCCTTCTATAAGAAATTATACCTTTCCTTAGCACTTCAGCAATGAAAGGAGAAACATCTTCAGTACTTCCAGATTTGCATTTGAGATTAAAAGTAAATTCCAATCATACTTTCATGTGAAACTTCTTGTGTTCCTAGAAGCTTGGCAATCCTGTTCAGTTTAGAAGGACCATTTAAATCAATCAAGTTGTTTGCGAAGTCTGTAACCTAGGAACTGATCCAAAACAAGGAGGTGGTCCAAACACTCCTGAACTTTCTGGCAAGACTAATTTAAAAACTTTCTGGAATCAAGGGTATGATTTGGCAGCTGATGGGAATAGCAACTGCGCATTCAGCAGCAAACTTTTCCAATGTCTCAGGCACAGCTTTACTGCCAACTCTTTTTATCAACTTTAGAGTTACCATACCTTCAAAAGGAAATGGACCATACATTGATGTAAAATGCTGAAAGGTAACATTGAAAAAATTGGTTTCTTCCCAATCCCATACTGCAGCGTCATGAACACACAGAACGTGGAGTATGTCTGCACGGGCTTCAGCAGCATCCTTAGTATATAAAGATGCCCAGTCTGACCTGTAGTCTGAACTGTGGCCTTGAGGGTAGTCCAAGAAGATGGTTTAGAAATGGAGTTGCACTGTTTCTACTCTTGGTTTCTAGAGATCAGCCAGACCTTGGCATACTTGAAAGCAATTAGGGAAAACAAAACAAAACAAAAAGCAGGTCAATGTAATATTGCTGAGAGCCTGGCACAGGCCATTTGTTGTCTGAATTAACCTTTCACACCATTTTTTGATAAAGTTGCTGTTGTCCTACTGAGACAGCATCATTTTTTCTCTTCTCTGTGAAGAGAATCTGGGACCAAATATTTGCTGAGGCCATGCCAAGAAAAAAAAAAAAAGGAGAAAGGAAAACAAGAATATATTCCTGGAGGCCAAGGTAAGAGTCAAGCTAGGGCATCCTGTCTCTGAAACACTTAAAGCACAAGCTGCCACAGTGAGGTATAAACCTGGCATGCCTTTGGGTGCTGATAGCCGACTCTGTCTGTGTTTTATTCTTTTCTGTCCATAGCAGCTAAAATCAGTGTGGCATAAGAAAGGCAGTGAAGCAGGAGCTTAACTAATTACTGAGTCTCTGCTGGTGAAGCCGCCTTAGTTCTCCATAGTAGTGTTCTGCTGCTGCCATGTCTGAAAAATGTGAACTGCCAGAAGTGCTTTTCTCTTACATTAGCAAAGAGGAGATTGATGATGTAGTTGTATTAAACTGGAGGAGGAATGGGAGAGGGAGGTGGGTGAGACTCTGCTTTCTTGTCTTTAGACAGAGATCCATTGGTAGAAGAATATCAGCTTTCAAAGTGAAAGTTGGAAACCGAAGCAGGATAAGAAAACACACAGCATCCGCTGTTGAGATTTTTATGATTTAAAAAAATACCACATTTTGTTACAGATTGCATGGAAATTTGTATGTCTCACATATGACCTTTCAATGTCGTTATCCAGTTGCTAGTTGTACAATTTAAAATCGATATATAATGTATTTCATGTTTTGGAAAGCAGCAGTTTTAACATTTCACCACGAGATGGAGACAGCACTCTAAAACTTCTGAGTAATTACTAACGGGACTGTAATGAAATCCCTTGCGATAAAGAGATTGAATATATTAGCACACACTGCAGCAACAAAGAGTAGAACACCAGCTAGATTTATGGCAGAAAGTGCATTGAAGGAGCATCCTTTAGATTTGAGCTCGACCTGTTTCTGTGGTGAGAAAAGAATTTAGTTTAAAAAAACCCAATAATTCCACTTCTTTCTCTGTACACACAAAAGCTGCAATGACACAGACCAGCAAGAAACATGGGAAGATAAAGTGAAGCTTTATAGGCTTCTCTTTATCTTTTCCCAGGTCACAGTATATTTTTCCTGGCAGGAGGATCTTTCATCTTTTCAGGTCTGGCCTTGAAGGTTCTGTGCTGCTGGTAGCCACTGAGGTTGCTCCAGCAGTGCTTGCAGTGGGTGTTTTGTTTGCAGTGCAAACGCTCCCTTGCTCAAGGACAGCTGGGAGTAAGTCACTGGGTGGGAAGCAGCAGCAGAAGCTATTCCTACCAGCCTGCAGGTTGATGGCAAGATCTTCAGAGATCACTGCAGTTTCAGGGGTGAGAATACAGATAAGGGACAGCCTGCTCTATCAGGGTTCATTTCTCTCATCATATATTAGGGTATTTTTATACATTTTCTTCCCTCTTTGCATGTGTGTATATGTGCATGCATGAGTAAGAGGGAAGGAGGGAAGACCTGAAGACCTATGGTAGTTTTTAGCCCAGTCCCTTAAATAATGACACTGTGCTTCTCTATTGCGAGCAATAACTTTTGAATTTGTTGAGTGAACTAAAGACAATTAAATGAATTTAAAGATCATTATGTTCTGATTAAATTTTGTGGAAATAGGTAGCCAGATAGGTTGGAGGCTCTTGAAGTGTCCTGACTAAAGGAAAGGCTCAAGTGTGAACTCAGAGAACTCACTCTGGAGACAGCTTAAGTGTCCCTTCCCTGGGAGAAGCTTTAATCAGAGTTTGCAATCAAGCACAAGATTAAAAAAAAAAATAGGCAACCAGAATTCATCAGTTCAATAAGCATCAGAACTTCTTTTAAAAAACAACAAACAGAAAAGTTTACCTACTCCGTTATCATTGCTTCTCTGCTTCCAGGTCACAGAGTCTGCACAGAGTGCAAAAGCTGAGAATTTTCGCAAATAAAAGCAGCAACAAAGAAGATAATGTTCACAGAGGCTGATTTTTCACGTATTTGCTTGTTGTGTTCAGAAGATGTATTTTCAGACAGCTTTGACATTGCACAGTGGTTAGTGGAGTGAAGCTCTTTGGAGAAAGGGCATGGGGAAGGGAGGTTGAATTTAAGAGTATGTGACAGCTGCTGATGTATGCCTATCACTATTGTTCCCCAAATACAGTATCTACTGGATCCATTATATGCTGATTTACCTGAAAATGTGTTCATTTTCTCTGAAATCAAGGTTTCAAATATAATTCTTTTGCCTGGAGCCAAGTTTAAAAGGATCCAGGTGTCCTACTCCTGGGTGAAATTCTCTAACTTCACCATCTAGGGTCCACAGGGAGGTGTCTGGTTCTGAGATGATAAAGGTCATCAGTTTGATGAGCTGAGTCATAAACTACAGAGAAAGGCATAGGCAGTGTTTAGGCATGAGATGGAGCAGACCTTCTGCAGGTAGGATTTGTTTGCAGTGATAGACAGATGTTTGCAAGCATGTGCCTTGCTATTTACTTATTCAGCTGCTCAGCTATTGGATATGTACTCACCTCATCTGTTATTCATCTGGCATGCTGTTGTTTGTAGAAAGAGGTGAATACAAAAAGTCTCAAAAACTAGCTTTCCCTCGTTATGTTGTGGGAGCACACTGACTTGCAGAAGGCTTAGATTAAAGGGAGTCAGACTTGGCTTTCCTGCCCACCATACTTCTTGCTGTTTTGAGGAAAGCCCTGATATGAGTGCTGGTCTGGGAGGGGATATGCTGTTACATGGCTGATCAGCGTGAAATTATGGACTGTGGCTTCCGTCAGGGTGACAGACTTTGTTTCAGAGGAAGAGCCCTCTGAGGGAAGAAATGTGTCAGAAGTCAAACTGCTCTAGGTGCTTGACATGGGAGCAGGAAGATTTACTGTATGGAAGTAAAAGACTAGACTTAGATATGAGAAGTGGAAGGAACATCAGGAGTATGTGCTGTATCTACATCAGAAATCTTATGTACAGTATTGGTAGAGGTAATACCAAGGCCAGGGCTCTGAGCAGTGGACAGCACTCAGCCCTTGGTGATGGTGAGACATAACCTGCGAAAGGATCTGGGGAGATCTTATTGCAGCCTTTCAATACTTAAAGGGGCTTGTAAGACAGACTTTTTAATAGGGTCTGTAGGGAAAGGACAATGGGTAATAGTTTTAAACTAGAAGAGGGTAGATTCAGACTAGATCTAAGGAATAGGGTTGTTTTTTTTTGATGAGGGTGGTGAAACACAGGTTGCCCAGAGAGGTGGTAGGTGCCCCATCCCTGGAAACATTCAAGCTCACATTGTATGGGGCTCGCAGCAACCTCTTCATTGCAGGGGGTCTGGACTAGTTGACCTTTAAAGGTCTCTTCCAATGCAAAGCGTTCTATGAAATAGCATAGGGACCTGGCACAATTAGCATGGATTTGAATGTTTGACATGTTTAATTTTCCTAATACCTTTTTCCTGCTCCCATATTGCCTCTGTGGATGTTTTATGGGTATATATGACTTGACTAAACAATCTATTACTGCCCTCTTCCACTCTGCTTCGTGAAGCAACTTGCAGCTCCACAGGCACTACATAGAGTGCCATAGAGTGGTGAAACATGCTGGTTTTGGTATGCAGGCTTCCAGGTGACTGTGGGACAAAGTCATGCATTTCTGAGTGTGCACTCCATCATCACTGCCCAAGTGCTAAAGGCAGAGCTGAATATTTTTCTCAGTTCTCTGGTGCTGGATGTCCCTTCATGTCAGGCAACCATCACAAACTGGTTTTGCAGCTGGTTAGGCAGAGCCAAGTAATACTTTGGGCTAACCAAGCTGTGTAGAGGAGAGCATGTACTTATATACCAGCACAATTTCTTTGCAAATCTACCCCTGTGCTGTAGCACTGGTAGAAGTGCCACATATAGGCTTATGAAAGTTTCCTTCCTCCGAAGGAAGATGGCTATGTCTTCCTACCAACAGTGGTATCTTGCCATTCACTGATCTCTCTCCTGATGTATAAATGCTAGCAAATGCTTGAGGAGAAGGAAGAATTCATCACTAGCATTATAATCCCCTAACCCAAAATGTGGGATTTCAAATAAATCTTATCTCTTTCCTTCTCAGCTTCTGCTTCCTCTAGCATGGCGGAGATCCATCAATCATGAAAAGCTTCCCAGTCTCACCAAATGACCACTCCACATGATTAATCATTCAAGCCACAGCCATAAAGAGATCTGCCAGGTCAGTGGCTGTCCCATACCTTCCAAACAGTCTCAACCAGGCAGAATGCCAGATTGACTAAAAGGCTTGCTATGGCAAACAGGAAAATCTCTGACTTTAGTGCTAGGGAAAAACAAAACCCCAACACATTTTCACATGGAAAGCTGACCACAATTTTTCTTAGAGCCTAGGATGCATTCACATGTATGGGCAGCTAGAATATCATGAGTTTGCAGACAATACTGTAACATGCAGTCATCTGCCAGAGCAGTCATGCCTTTTCTGTTTGTATCCTCTGCTGAACCTAGCTACTTAAGCCCAATTTTCCTCTCAGAAGTGGAAAGGGAGAGCGGGATACCCAGTAATATCTAAAAACTTCTCACTTAAAGCAATCCCAAACAGTAGGCTAGGTCCTATTGATGATATCTGGGGAGAATTTTTCTTACCTAAAGGCCCTGCTGCTTTGCTTTGCACTGGATATTCAGGTAATTTATTAGGCAATGTTATCACTTCAACAGTTTTCTGCATGATGAAAACATGGGGACCATGTGGCATGATAATAGCAGGACAAGTTTCTTGAGAACCTCTATGACACAGCAATAGTGAATCTGGATGACCATAGGGTATCTGAATACCCCTGAGAATCCAGTTTTACTACACCAGGGTGAGAATATATGTTTTTGTTTCAGTTTGATTCAGGAGTGTAGTTTTGATGCACTTGTCAAACCTGTTCTCCTGGCTGAGTTTCAGACATTCCAAATCTTATGTAACAAATCCTGGTTGTCCATGAACCTCCAAAGTGAGAGTGTCACTTTCCTTTGAATTGGGCATTAGATACTGGAGAGTCTCAAGCTACCAAAGTATTTTTCCTAAATCAACTTTTTCTCAAATTTGAAAGCTGTGCAAGAAAATATAATTCAATTTTATTAGTATCTTACATGAAATGTTCACCTTAAAAAAAGCTGATGTCAAATTATGCACACAGTTACATTCTGATTTTTTTTTGTAAGGAAGCAAGTTGCAGTGTTGAAAACATATAACCCAAAGCAGCTGGTAGGATTTTTTTAATTTTTTTCCCACCCTGGAGTGGTCAATTGCCTCCCTTAAAATAAAGGATTTAAAATTAAAATAACAGTAAACCTTGAACTGTACCTAGAGAACAGCATATATTAAAAAAGCATAAAGATTGTTGTGAAGTGTTTCAGTCTGGCTCACAGCAAATTCCCATGCTTTTTTCACCTATTCAATGATTTCATTTCTTAAATATGCTTCTACTCATATATAAAACGTTAATCACGTAGGGGGGTTCTTTTGCTTTGTCTAAAACTATGTGAAGTACAAATGTAGTCACATTGTCTTGTGTGGTGTAGGATTTCTACTGATGCCCTGTTTGCCTGAGTTACGCTGTTACATTTCACTGGTTGTCATTCCCTCATGCTGTTGTGTGGGAAATGCAAGAAAAACAGCAGGCTCTACACGGGTGCAGTGCCTGACAACGGACCCATCCACAGAGCGGTTGCAAAGCATCTGGCCCTTTGGTAATTCTTATCTGCTAAGAAGTATTTCTGTTTGGTGAATCCGGGTGTTTAGTAATACACTAAGGGAAAAGTTGAGAGGAGTAGGGTGTTCTCAGCACACACACACAGCTCTGGGACTGCCAGAAGATGAATCAGACCAAGCATGACCTTAGCTGCCTTAAAGACCTTCTATGTGTAGTCTTTCTGTTAACAAGAGGTAATGACAGCTGCTCCCAGGGTAAATGGCAGAGAGTACTTTAGGAATGCAAGAGCTATTGAATGCTATTTTCTGATTAGTGCCATTAAATAACCCAGAGACATTTGTAGCAGTATTATCGTTTCCACTTGTCACTTAAAATTACAGCGTTATCATTGCGAAGGAGGAAAAGTTCCTTCTGTATTAGCGACTCATATTTCTGGTGCAGGAATTACACCACCGAGCTCACCAGTCATTCTGCCTCTGCCCAGGCATGCTGGTATTCAGAGAGTCCCAGGATGATACAATGATCTTTTCAGAGACAGTAATGCTCTCTCCTTTCCTGACATAGTCTACTCATTTGTGAAGCCCACTCAGCTATGAGTCGCTGGTTAAAAACTGTTTTTAAGTAATTCTCAACTGCCATACATGAAGTAAAGCACTCCATTCTGCTAAAGCTACAATTAGCCAAAGCCCGGTAGATAATCCGTGGGGAGCCACATACAGAGAATACAAAGACAGGGTAAACTTCCTGAGGTGCCATACTGAAAACAGCGGTAGAACAGAAGGGTGCCGTAGGGAATGCTGCTCTTCTCCTCACCCTGATCTCTTTTGCATTCCATTTTCCATGCATTGTTTTGTGAAATGAATTCCTCAATAATGACAGTAACACAGCCTTTAATTCAGTGACTTTTCTTAACAGAGCAGAAATTAGGATTCTGAACTGCTTGTATTAGTGCTAATTTTGGAAAACGTAAGTACCTCGTTAAGGATTGCAATATAAGTGGTACCAATAAATTCTCATAGTCTCTCTGGTTCCAATTTAAAAGGCAAATAACGTCTGGAAAAGACTGGTTTTCCTATTGGCAGTATTGGGATCCCACTGCATAATATATACTGTGAAAAAATAGTATGTATGAATATAAACATAGATGTGTCTGAACTGTGTACATATATATGTGTGCATGTGTATATACACATTCTGTCATGCATGTATAGCAGCTTCCTCTCCAGGGCTATTACTCTTTAACAGGTCACAGATGCACAGAATGTAATAATTAGGCATAGAAAAAACAATTAGAGTTCATTCCCTTTGCAAAAGGATGTTATAATCCTCAGTGGAGAACGTGTATGCTATAAAGTGATACCTTAGAACATATTGGCATGGTTTCCTGTGTGAAGATGCTGACAGGATTATTTGGCTTGCCATTCCTCTGTAGGATCTAATAATGCAGGGTGGAAGATCAGTCTGGAAAGGGTCGCAGTTCAGCACACTTAACTTCTTTTCTTTATACTAATTGTGGTCTATTTTACTTTTGCCTTGTCTTTACCTCTTTTCCTCTGCTCTCTTCTTTCTATTACATACTAGGAATAGAGAAAGATCTCCCTTTTTAAACCTGTGTAGACGACCTACTACCATGCAGCTGACATTAGAGCTTTTACGTTAAGGTTAACCTTTATCTTTTCAACAGTTTCAGAGTGGTGCAAGGTGACCTGATCAGCAGCAGAATAGTTATGGAGTAAGCCTGACTCAAGGGGCAGCTGAGGTCACTCAACTGCACACCTTGTCCTGTAAAGGACAAGTGAGAACTCAAGAGAGTAATTGCCACCCCTACTTGCAAGCCACATATGGAATTTCCCTCACTACAGTTCTCTGGTATGTATGTTATTTGCCATACAAAAATCTTAGTCTGCCAAAATGGCCTGGTTAGTGTCAAGATGGATGGTTACTCCTGCTCTCAGCAGAGAGCTATAGTGGGTTGTACCACAAAGAAGAGACTGTACTCTGTGCTTCTTGGAGAGAAAGTTCTTAGGTGCTCAACTCAACAAAAACCTTTGCTAAAAGCAGAAGAAAGAGCCCAAATAATCTGATGCCAGCCAGTCTGAGAGAAGCTGACAGGAGCATGGTAGAAAATGGCATCAAGAGGTGAATGAAGGGTATTTTGCCTCTGGTTGGATTGCTGGAACCAAACCCCACTTTTTTCCATCCTGATACTGCAGTAATACATACAAATACTAATTTCTACTCCCAACAGTCCAGTGACTTATTTGCAAAATTAGTTACTTCTGAAGTTGTTTCTATCCATTATGCATGTACACATTGCATTTTCCATTAATTTCTTCTCAAAAAAAAGTTTGAGAAGTCATACTAGGTATTGAGTAATCTAGGAACAACATTTTACCTAATTTGATATTTACATTTTTTTGAAGGCTTCAAGATTTCCATATGAAGTCTATATTATATGTTGTGTTATAAATTAAGCCACAGGCAAGCTATTGTATGTGATGGTATGCTGTCCTGGTTTTGGCTGGGATACAGTTAATTTTATTTCCCATAGCTGGTACAGTGCTGTGTTTTGGATTTAGTGTGAGAATAATGTTGATAAAACACTGATGTTTTAATTGTTGCTAAGTAGTGCTTCTCCTAAATTAAGGACTTTTCAGTTTCCCATGCTCTGTGAGTGAGGAGGTGCACAGGAAGCTGGGAGGGAGCATGGCCAGAACAGCTGACCCAAACCGGCCAAAGGGTTATTCCATACCATAAAATGTCCTGCTAGCTATATAAACTGGGGTGGTTGGCCTGGTGGGAGTGGATCACTACACTGGTCAAAGGGTGGTAAGCGATTGCATTGTGCATCACCTGTCTTTTCTTGGGTTTATGTCTTTCTCTTTTTGTTATGTTTCTTTTCATTACAATTATTAATATTGTTATTTTTTTATTGTTATTATTTTATTGTAGTTATTAAACTGCTCTTAATCTGTGAGTTTTACCTTCTTTCTTTTTTTTTTTTTCCATTCCTGATTCTCTTCCCCATTCCACTGAGAGCAGGGAGGAGGGAGCAAGTGGCTGTGTGGTGCTTAGTTGCTGGCTGGGGTTAAACCATGACATATGCACGGGATGAGTAAAGGCTACTTTTGACAACTGTCTAAAAACCACTGTTAGGAACCACAATGTTTGAAATCATAAAGGTTTAATCTTACATAAGCCAACCCCATCCCCCACATACTGAAATGAAAATTACACAGATCAAAATCTGATGAATAGGAGTACATTACCTCACTGATACCATTATATCTATAAAATATTGTCTGTAACTAGAAGAGATTGGTGCTGTAGCATGCTGCTCTCAGGAAATACACAACTGTCCTTACTCTGAAGTTATGAAGAATTTTTTTTTATTATTATTTTAAGCAGATTGTCTGTCTTACAATTGTCAGTCTGTGCAATATACAGAAAACATCAATACTGCGGAATTTGTTTTCTAATAAAAATGAACCTGTATTTGAGTAGGGTAAACAGTTGAAAAATCAGCCTAATATATACTTCATGTAAAGAAACAGAACATTATTGCCTTTCTGTGCTTGAAACTCATGATACAGAATGAGATTTTTTTAGATTAGTTAATTTGATTTGCAGTAAATTAATGGATAACTTTACAGGGTCAGTGTATCACTGAGACTGGAAGACAACTCTGGAGATTATCTAGTCAAATACCCTGCTCATTGCAGGATCAGCTACAGTAGGTTTCTCAGGGACATGTTTCAGCTGGGTTTTGAGTAGGTCCAACAATGGAGGGTGCACAACCTCTCTAGGCAACTTGTTCCAGTGTTTGACCACTCTCACAGTAGAAGTTTTTTTCTACACTTAAATGAAATTTCCTGTATTTCACTTTGTGCCCATTGCCTCTTTTCCTGTCACTGGGCACCACTTGGGAGGATCTGTGCTTCTTCTTCATTGCTACCCCCACTGGGTATTTATTCATGTGGGTAGGATCACCCTGAGCCTTCTCTAGGCTGAACAGTCCCATGTCTGTCAGTCTGTCATGTATGTCAGGTGGTCTAAACCCTTTATCATCTCCTTAGCCCTTTGCTGGACTCCCACTGTATGCCCATGTCTCTCTTGCACTTGGGAGCCCAGAGTTGGATCCAGCATGCCACACGTGCCTCACTAGTGCTGAGCAGAGGGGAAGGATCGCTTCCCTTAGTCTGCTGGCAATGCTTCTCCTAATGCAACCCTAGATGATGTTGGCCTTCTTTGCTACAAGTGTACGATGCTGGTTGATGTTCAACTTTGTGTCCGCCAGGACTCCCATATCCTTTTCTGCAAAGCAGCTTTCCAGTTGTTTGGCCCCCAACTTGTACTGGTGCTTGGGGTTGTTCCTGCCCAGGTATACGACTTTACACTTCCCTTTGTTGAACTTCATTAAATTCCTGCTTGCCCACTTCAACCTTCACTCTCCTTTCAAGTGGTAAAATTGACAATCAAGGAAAACACCTCCAAACACTTGAAAATTTGTTATTCCTGCCAAAGGAGGATTAGAAAAACCCACAAGGAAATGCAACCCGTCTCTTTAGCTGTAATAAGATTTACCACATGTACTTTCCTTCCTAGCGTTAGACTTCGTTAAAGTAAATCCCATTATACTTAATAACTGTACAGATTAGAGAGCCTTCTAAAAGGGACTGATCAGTATTAAATAGCACAATTTGTATACTTTACGTGTATAGTGAATCTGAAAATTAAATAAATAATAAGCATTCTTTAAAAGGATCTTTTTGTGTATTCAGCACTGACCTCAGTGTCTTCTGTTGAAAAAAAAATTAATTTATATTTATATT
>WTSP01027095.1:24691-50438 GCA_025331215.1 Actenoides lindsayi | reverse complement strand
AATAAAGATCTCTGAAGTAGGAGTTTTCTGTACGAGTGACTCACGGAGCTTTGCGGAGATGTTTATCGTTGTAGTCAATATGAGAGTCTGGGTTATTATAATTTGTACAATGTCTTAAGACAGAGAGTTAGAAAAGTGAGATAACATTGTTAGGTTGAATCACAGGAGACCTCTTATAAGATATGATTGGAATCAGTGTAGAGAACACTCAGATAAAAGTAACTTAAATGTGTATTTTCATGTAAAAACATTGGCAGTGAAGACTATGTAATACATTACTGCTGACTTGCACTTCTCATAATAGTACCCCTACAACCCCAACGGCTTCAATAACACTTCAGATATCATTTCAGAAACATCAAACCCTCCATCTTCTTGTTTAACTTTTTCAATTTGACATAACCCATTTTTTGATATGTCCTGACTTTTGTTTTTGGTTATTGATCCAACCTCACTGAATAGAACCGATAGCAGAGGCCCTAGGTGTTTTTTTACATTTGCCCTAATTTTTCATGTTTTATTTATAGCTACTACTTACAGAATTTTCCTTGGTATAATGCTGATTTATTTCAAGTGAAAATTTTACATCTAAAATCTAAAGGGAAAATGTGTGGAGAGGATGCCTTTATCAGGAACTATCGCTTGTCAAAAATTAAGCGAAAAACAGTGAAATGGATTTGCAACAGTGTCCTGTCCTGCAACATTATGTCTGACTGCCCGGAAATTGTAGACAAAGAAAGCAATAGTGACCTAGGAAAAGAATGTAAACTGGTGTAAATTGATATAGCACTCTGGAAGTCAGTAAGAAATACAGTAAACTGAGCATCAGTCCCCCCACTCTCCCCCCCATCCGCCCACCCCAACTCTCAACAGTGTGGTTTTCTGTTCAGGGAACTGAATTTAACACTTTGAATGACTACTTTATTAAAGTAGACATACAGCCATTCATTTTGCATAAGCAAAATTCTCTGATATTTCTATATGTGTCTGTGTTGTGTTGTTTATAGCAAATACTAAAAAGCCTACTGGGCTGACGTATCTTTAAAATGTGTCATAACTGCCACCTTCAATTTAAAATGTAATTTTTATGAATTTGCAGTGCAATTTTTTCATTCAGGGACATTTAGAGGGCTAGAATAGATCAATGATTGCATGGTGTACAAGTTGGTATCCAGGCAAGGGCAATGCAAAAATTAATAAAAATAGAGAAGCTAAAATATTGGAAAACTGAACAGAAGGCTTTATTGATGCACATGCTCAATACCATGCCTCTAGGAAGAGCTGGCATAGAAATCTCAGCACATAATTAAAATTATTACTTAATTGGCATAGCAGAGACTTTAGGGATTAGCTCACATGGCTGCGATATTGATATACAGGGGTACAGTTGACTCAAGAAGTTTGGACTGATAAAAGGAGGAAAATATATTGCTTTACAATTAGGAATACATAGAGAAAGAGGAGAAAAAGACATAAATAAACACTAGTGAAAGTCTCTGCTAACAATAAAAGGATGAGAGAATGAGACAACAGCCCTCAATAGCGTCAACTGGTGATATTTTTAAAGAGGTAAGGCAGCTAGTCCTTTTTTTTCCCCTAGAACTAACATTTGTCCAAAAAGTAAGAGTCGCCACATCTCTTGGTGAAGGATCTCACTGGATATGCAGGTTGCTTCTCCTCTGCTAGGCAGGAGAGGCTTCTAGACTGCGGGAGAGCCCGAATTTGTTTTAAAGCAGGTAGCTTTGAGGTGGTATAACAGATATTCCTAGGAGAAAACCCTGAGCATCTTTCATCCTTCATTTCAGACACAGGAACTTCCCATTCTGAACATGTTCTTGCAATGGTATCAGGTGGTGGATATCAACAGAGAGGCTATCCTGGGCCTGGGAAGCACTGCCAAACAGCAACTAAAAAGACATTCCTGTCTGCCCCCAAGGAAATATATAAAGAGATCAAAGGCTGTAGGAGCACCAGAAACTCAGCTGAGCTGTAGATTTAACCAAAGCATAGGAAAAACTCTTGCAATATGCTGAAAGCAATTTTTTTACACTGGAACGTAAAAGAAATTAAAACTAGTTATTCTTGATTATGCATAACAGGGAAAAAATTAAATGGGAATGTAAAGATGAAAGGCATGATTCTTTGGGAAGGAAGGAGAAGGGACAAAATAATAAAGGCAATGGACAGATTTTAAAAAGCCAGGTGAGACTTTAAAAAGCCTTTATACAGAAGGAAGGTCAAGGAAAAAAGATTTCAGGAGAGTTAGCAGCCTCGGAAAAAAAGAGAAATGTGTGCAATGTCTGTGCAAAGGAAGGATAAAGAAACAACTTCACTAAATCATGAGTGCTTACTGAGCCTGAACAAAATGCCAAACTGACAGGATAAGAAGACCTTGTGCACACAGCACCAGGAGTGCAAGAACGGAGACACATGTAGCAGAGGTGTAAGTGTAAAAGAACACATTTTAGCAGTATGCTAAGAGGAAGACCAAGAAATGATTAAAAAAAACCCAAGCAGCAAATTGCAGATTACACTAAAAAGGTGGAAGGAGTTTCATATACAGCCTCTTGTGGCCATCACATTGAGTGTGCATTTGTCAGATGGATAATTAACATTAACACCAGTGACAGGAAGCTCCGAAGAGCAGACTGGTGAAAGAATATGTTTGAATGTTTGGATAGTTTAGTGTCTTCAAACTGAACTTGAAACTTCTTCAAGAGTTCTTCAAGAACAAACAGCAACAAATGTCAGTGCCATTAACTGTTATTCTGTAACTTAGAAAAAATTACATTCCAGAAAGGGCAAACATATTACCTGTCTTTAAATGTAGCAAAAAGGAAAAGGAAATTACAGACCAGTCAGCTCAACTTTAAGGTATAGAGTGGCTGCAGAAGAAATAATCAAAAAGCTTGGAAAATAGCTAAGTGACAAATAACAGCCAGGACAGATTTGGGAAAAAAAAAAAAATAATGTCATATCTATTATATTTCCTTCTATGAAGAATAGTAGGCTTTTCAGCTAGAGAAAAACCCAACTGACTTTAGTAAGCTGATTGGCTCTGTGTTCTCCTAAAAAACCCTAGGCAAAACCTGTCTTGATGAAATTGTTGTGACATGAAAATAAAGGGACTGGGGAACTGTGCTCACAAAATACATCCAAAAGTTCCTAGACAAAGAGAGAAAATATTACAAATTACGTTCTAAGTAGATTTTCCAGTGTCAGTCACTACATCGGACAATGATTTTATATTATTGAAGAGTATGTTTATTTCACATGCTGAAGGTAAACTGGAAGCAGCTGGAAGAACTATGGTGGATAATATTTAGAATTCAGAAAAATTGGTAAATTGGATACATTGCCTGAAAAATACCAAAGATGTGACTTGGTGTAGATAAATACAGTAAGTCAAGGATAGAGCAATAAGAACAGAAAATGTGGCATGTGAGGGAAGAACTGAGAAAGCTGAGAAGAGATTGTGACTTGGTAACACCTTAAATATGCAAAGGAGACTACAAAGACAAGAGGAATTTGTGATCTCCATGCATAGTAGTATGAAAAGAGGTGATGGTTTTAAAATGGTGGGAAGGGGGTTTCTGTCTGGACATCAGGAAAAGAAAAATCTCTAATTAGCCTTGGTAGATATTGGACCTGTGTACTAAAAGATACTGGACACCACAGACTTTTGATATAAACATGAGTATAGAAACATTCAGTATAGTTAATCTTGCCTAGACGAGCCCTAGACAACTTCTGGAGGTCTCTTACACATCTGTTTTGCATTAGAGAGCAATCATTAACCATTACTGAGTTGTAATTTCATTCTATTTCAGGGTAAATAAAACTTTTGTAAGACATGTAAGTGTTCAATTTATTTTTAAAAATGTGCAGTATTCTTTTCTGCATCTTTTTTTTTCCATTAACTTTACCTAACACAATTCCTCTGATTTTACCTGTAGAAAATAAACAAGAATGAAATAAAAACTGACAGGTATTTAAAATGTCTCTAAAAATATTTAACTAAGTTTCCACATACTGATACTTAGTCACTTCACCTAGGAAAACAAATTCTGTAGGTTGTACTGAAAGGGGATCTGTGTTTTCAGTGATATAAAGCTCCTATATCAACATATGTGTAATGCACTGAACATTAAACCTCTCGTCTGGGGCAGCACGTTTGTTCCTCTATGATCCAATGCTAGCAGATGGAGAAATGTGTAGGTTGACTTGGAATAGGCAGCTGCTCTGCTCAGCTGGTGAGAATACAGAGGAAGAGTGTATGGATGGGCAGAAGGTGAAGGACACAGGGGACTGCACGTTATAGGATATGATGGTACTCAACTTCAGAGCTCAGTGGGAGAGATCTGTCTCATTTTCACTTTGACTGTACCCCTGAGTGGGGCTTATAGACTCATGGGTATGCCAAAGGACACACGCTGCCCTTTCCTGCAAGTCATGGTGCTGTGGCATTGCAGAGACTGCCATGGAAGCCGTGCACTAAGGAAGAAGTCCCCAGTAGCTGGGGTGGCTGTAGCACTGCTGAGGAAGCTACTTAGGTCAGAAATCAAGGTGTTAGTGAGAATGGTGTAGGGAGAGGTTTAGAGTGCAGAGGATAGGCTGAATGACCCAAGCTATCTGTTCTGATGTGATCTTTTTTAATATACTGAGTAGCAATAAAAATAAGCAACCAGCAAAACTTGCAATTACTGTTTGTGGTCAGGATCCTCATTTGAGGTCTGTGTAGCCAATTTTGACACACTGTTCCTCTTGAATATTCTGAACTCCCAGCAGCATTCAAGTGTTACAGGTAGATCAGATAACAGAATTTGCTGTAAATCATTTTACAGTAGGAAAAGAAACCAAAAGCAAAAGAGGATATTTCATATTTACTTTAAGTCAATAAATTCAGCTCTTTTTCAGAGCTGAATTTTCTCTGTGTATAGTATGAAAAGACCCCTTCAAAGGATGAGAAAAGAAATACATGCTCCAATTTTATTTACCATGGAACTAATTTACATGTGCCTTACCTATATAATTTTAAGTATCATAGCACTGTGGATAGTAGATGTTTCTTATGTTTTGGTGGCTGCAGTAGATTATAATGAATATGGTAACCTCTGGAGTCAAACTGCCCCTGTTTCCACTAATATCATAATACTATTGCTTTTGTTAAGTTAAAATATCTTGTCATTTTCATTGTTCTTTACAGAGATTTTTTGTAGTTGTATATCAAAGTGGGCAAATAGTTTCAGAAAGATACATGCTTCTTTCTTCTCATAACTAGGATAAAGGAGATAAAATGAGACAGACAGTTGGGATAAAATGCAGGGGTGGCAGTCATTTCCCACTAATCAAGAGAGAATGATTAGTTACTCTGTTCCTTTGGATCTTTTGATTCTTTTTATTTAGGTACATTTTACCACCTTTAGTTGCCATTGCATATAGTAAGCTTCTGTGATGAGCCTCTGAGAAAAACACCCTTTAAATGTCTTTGCTTGAATTCCTGCATCAGAGCACCCGAACATCTGCTGCAGATGATGAAATAAAATTAATTTAAATTCAATTACATTTCCTGCTTTGTAGGCTGCTCTGTCCAACTCAACAGTTTTGCCAGAGCCAAGGCTTAACAAAAGTCAGAGCAGCTGAGTGTATTTCAGCCCTTGGTCTTCTGTCACTTTACTCATATATTCTGTGCATTTTTTTTTAATTTCAAAGACCTTCAATCTCTCTGGGTTTTTTTGGTGCAAAATTGAAAACATGGATAAAGAAGTGTTTTACACATTCTGCCTGAAAAGAAGCATTTTGCTTGGTACTGTGATCTGGTTTAGTCAGCTACACTGTAAGGTGTGGGAGGGTTAAATGCCCTAAGTGGTCAGTAGGCAGAAGATAAAATTAAAACTCTGCTTAAGGTCTCTTACTATCATGTCAAGGATGAAACGAAGTGCCTGTTAAGCTCGAGAGAGTGTCAGAATATTGAAGCTAGCAGGCTCTGGGGCTTCTGGGTACACAAAACCTCCCTGTGTAGGAAGGGAAGAGAGTGGTGCCGTGTCAGCTGTACAAGCCTTGCATCTCTCTATTCTTTCCATTACATGCTGACCCCTGGCTCAGAAACACCAGTGAAGACAAGCCTGCAGCAGCCAGCAGGGTAGCAGTCAGCTGGTTGCCAACCACAGGCTTGTTTCTGTCAGCCCTGACTGCAGAGTCATAGCTGATGTTGTCTTAGTTAACAAATCCCCTCAAGTCTTGTTCTTGTACAGCTCATTAGGCACTCTCCAGCTTTTCATATTGACTGAGATTCATGCTGCCAAATGCATCCACAGTTTGTAACATGGTTTTTTTTTTGTTTTTTTTTTTTCAGGTCAACTGTATAAAAGGTATTTATGACATTTCAATGGCTTGTGCTGATATCTTAAAATTACACTAGGACATAACGTGATGTATTCCTCAACAGTGTGATACAAGTTCATATTATGGCCAAGACCGTAAATAGTTTTGCTTGAAGTATTCAACCCAAACAAATTTCAAGCTTTTGTAAAAATGAGAAAGGTGTCTCCACAAGCTGAATATTTGTCATTTCTTACTTGGAAAGTATTTGTCTGGAAAGCTGTGAGAGCTCCTGCTAGAAGCTGTTATTTTCCAAGACAAGCAGCCACATCCTCACTTTTTTTTTTTTTTTTTTTTTTTCTTAAATAATTTTTTTAGAAAAAGTCCCATTTTCCTTTTAAATAGCCAGGATAGAAAATTTTCCACTAGTGCAACAGAGAATAAAAATTGGTATTGAATTCCTCGACAGATTGCTTCAAGAGAACAGCCTTCTCTCAAGTCAGCGTAAGGTGAAATAATGACAAGTATCCAGCCTGGTAAGGAATGAAATCCCTGCAGAGCTCATTTGCAGCTGGAAACTGGCTTCAGAAAATAGTTTTGATAGCAAATGCCCCTTCTTTCCCTTTTGTTGAAGAAACAGTCCATGAATCCTGTTTTGATCCTGCAATAGCTTTAAAATGATAGAAGTCTACAGTCTAGTCAGCACGGCAGAGCCTAATTTCTTTCCTTATTTGGAAAAATTAGACAAACATTTGGGCACACTTCAGGTCTGAAAGAAAAGCAGAAGACTTCAAATACAATTTGGGAGCATCTATTTGGAGTTCAGTTAGTTTACATAGCAGGTAGACCATCTTGGAAATAAAAAGTAAAAGGAGAAAGGTGGTATTTGTATCTTTGGAAGAGAGAAAGACAGTTCATCAAGCTGTTGATTGCATTACTGGAGAGAGGGATCATATTATGTGTGGTAAAACTGCTATCTCTGCTGAGTCCATGCTGGGTTTTTTTTGTATCCAGTTATGAATTTTAGCTCCTGTGCTCATTTTCGGAAGGTATTTTGTGGTTTTCCCCCAAGCTACAGGGCTGAGGATTAAAGACAGAATGATTTTTCTGTGAGAAATGTTCATCCACTGGCAACTACCTAATCCTTTATAGATTGCCTGGGTGAGTTCATTCTGCTGTGAAGTGTTTGCTTAGTTTCACTGACATAATTACCCTGAGAGTGTCTGATGTGCTGGCTGAAGAATATAACATGCTTGGATGTGCAAAAGCAAGTCTGGCAGGTGGTACGTTAGGTTTGCTCCTGGAAATCAGAATCAAGGTGCAGGCATATGGCAGTTGTAGGTCCATCATCCTGCAGCCTCCTACCGGCAACAGGCATGACTTGAAGGCTGTAACACTGGTAGTAGCATCACTGTGCAAAAGGAATGTGAATTTTTGAGGAGGTTTAAGGAAGCCATTGTGCTGAGTTTGTACATTGAGAGCTGCAGGGCTGAAGGTTGGCTCTCTTGGTTTAACTGTATGGTGTTTCACCAGGATGACCTGGGCCAGACAGGGGCCCTTTGTGCCTGCCAAGTTGCCTTTGTAGACAGGATGCATGGAACCCTTTTCCGAGCATGGATCAGACTGATTCTTCTCCAAGAAACTTAATCACAAAATAGGAGCAGGCCATAACCCCTGTTTGCCTTGATGTTTTGATCTCTTTCTCTCTCTCTCTCTCTGTCTGAAAGGACAGCCAAGGAGAGACATAAAGAGGTCAGGTGACACTGGCCAAACATGACAACCACTGTGAGAGGGCAAGGCCTGCCTGCAACTCCAAGACTTATTTATACTCAACATTAATGAAGAATGATCCATCAGCAGATGGAACTATCACTAATAGCTGCTCTGGCTTAATTATTTCAAGCAGACATGTTTGTGACCATGCTAGGCAGTTTTTATTTAGAGTATATTTTGGCTAAAGATATTAGTTGCCACAAAGATGTGAAGAATTAGAAGCAAGGTTTGTGGGGATTAATTAAATTTAAATTTATCACAGACCTAAGCTCTTGAAGAGGTCTTTGGCACTTGTTAGGTCATTTGATCTCTCAGGGTTGTGGGTGCCCTCAGAGTGCTCTGGTTACATGCACATATCAGGGCCCATGGGATGCCTTAGCCATGCCAAGACTTCCGAGGCCCCTTGACTATTTCTAAACTGTGCCCAGTTTACCTGACTACTTCTAAACATAAAGCTGTGTCCAGCTTGCCTGCGTTTTGCCTGTTCCTCTCCACTGTCCTAAATGAGGGGCAATTATCTATCAGTTCCTCTTTTCCAGGGAACTGCTGTGGGAGAGGAAAAGGGTTTGAAGCTATGGCACTGTGAAATATGAACGATCACATTTCTCTACTACTCGTGCAACGACTCTGTCTTCCTCTACAAGGGAAAGTAAAACATGCAGGGAAACATCTGCTCCCCAAAGCCCCCGTTGTGGAAGCAGGCACCTCTGACAATCCCTTTCTGTGGGAGAAAGTCCCTCGAAAATCCCAGAACAACAGACTTGTAACTGGAGCCTCTCTTTTGCTCTAATGTGCCATCTCCAGTGACTGGGAGTATGAGTTATCCTGGAACTAATGAATTTGGAGCTGGACTTTCAAACTGTAGCTTTGAGAGGTGGCCTAGTAATCTCTTAAAGAAGGATTAAATGGACAAAAATGGGATTGAGATCTGGGGATGAGGAAAAGCTGTGAAAAAACCATCTACAAGAAAATTTTCCACTCATACACTGAGGTCTGTTCTCTGTTGCTTTTCCAAATGTGTGTGCACTCTAGGGAAGTGTGGACTCTAGGGAAGTTGAAGCAGAAATAGAATTTGGCATACCAGCAAGAACAAGGCTGTCAAGCATGTTTGCATTGGAACTTCAGTACAAGGTGCAGTCCCACACTGTTTAAGCATTTCAGAGCCATGTGTGATTTCACATAGGCTCACCACATTGTCTCATCTGGGATCTGATTCATGGACAAGGGCTGGAAATGGGCTGATGAAGCTGGGAATACTCTATAGGGGTGGATGGGATAGGAAAGTTATGGATTCAGTTATTGTGGGGCTGAGCTGACCAAGCCCCCAGGAAAAGCAATTATCAAGCTAATCATGAAGAATTTGCAGAGTGATGCCATTGGCCTCTGGCCATCTGCCTCACTAGCTCAAGATGCCTATGACCTTCAACAGTTTCTCAGTGGGAAAATATGGCATGTTAAAGGGTGTAAGTTGGATGGATACATTGGTCTTGGTTTTTGATCTCCAGTAGTGCAATAAAGGTCCCATGTGAGATTATATGTAGAATATACATCAAAAAACAAAGGCAATATAGACATATCACTGCTGCTCGCAGTTAGGAGTTGCAGTGAACTCTGATTTCTGACACATGGACATGCTTTCCACGGAGTGAATACCATAAGGTGATACTTTTCTTCAAGAGAGGTGATGGCACTCTATAGAAGTACTTGGCACTAGTGCAATAGCTCAAACAGTTCAATAGATAGAGAGGCTGAACTGAGTCCAATATTTTTGACAAAATAATGTTAATGAAGGACTTGTGTTGTGACTAAAGACTTTGATGATGAAAAGGATTCATTAATGCTTTATATGACAGGCAATATAAAAAAAAAAAAAAAAGCAGCAGCAGCTGTAGATGTTCCTGGGTGTAGGCACATTCAGGAATAAGAAAGATGTTCTGGGTTGTCCTATATGAAACATTTACATGGGTTTTTCTTGGCATACTATGTCCTTTCACATGACACCCCCAACATGGTTCAAGGCCAAGAGCTTGTCAATGTCTACAGAGTTTGATTTTGTGGCGTGTTTAAAGAGAGGTTCTTTCAAGACAGAATTTTCAGTCTTAGGCATGCAGTAGAATGAATTAGTTCATCCTAACAGAAATACTTACACTGTGGATAAGGAAAGTTTTGCCTAGAATTGTTAAAGAAACAAACACAGGCCTCAAAGTAAGAATTTACTCCAGAGATTAGAAAACTCAAACAGAAATCATTACAATGAATTTGTAGGATTAATATCCTAGTTTCTTTGCAGAAATAAATTAGCCAACTAAATATATATTAAACATCAAAGGAAAAAATTCTGGGTTAAACTGTTTAAATAATAATAATAATAATAATCTACTGTTATTTCCATGATCCTCTTTAAATTTTCTGGCAACCTTCATATGCAGCACTGAGTTTTCTTGAGTGCTTTGCCTAATTAGTTTGCAGAGGACTGACAGCTGACATGACTTCCATTAATCAGTTCTGATACTCTACATTAAATTTTCTTTTACCTTGTGTATTAATTCAGTGCTGAGGGGCTGTCAGGAATTGGTTGAGAATCCCTCTGGGCTTGTACATTTGCTTGAAGCTGAAGTGTAGGAAGATAATAAATCATGTGAATTTCTGGCACATCTCCCCCTTTGTCATTAGAGTTTTGGAGCAATTAAAGCCTGACAGTTCAGCCACACTGCTTCACTTGTTTTGCTAAAAAATGAAATGCAAGTATTTGTTTTTATCAAAAGAATCTTTGGGTTTTTTTTGATTTTCAGCTACATTTGTAAACAGATCATACCCCTGCTTCTTTAATTGTTTTCTATGTCATGACATGTCTTTTTAAATCTATTATTTTTAATTTTTTTTTTTATTATTTTTAAGAATAATGAGAATTTATGAACTATAGAAAGAGAAGAATAATATTGCTAGCTACCATCCGTGAGAACTAATTGTATTATCTCATTTTCATAATATGAAGTCAGAATGATTATAATAAAATACTTTTTGTTTGCAGGTAGAATTTGCCATAGAATCTGAGGGAACTGAAGACGCAGTTTCAGTAGGACGTAGATGTCTTCTTTTGATTATTTCCTTCTTCAGTAAATACAGGAACTCATAAAATAGAAATAAGTGTATTGTCATAACTAGCTTCTGCCTCATAGAGCTGATGCCAAAGCTTTCCTTTCTTACCTGTCATTGAGATGCATTCTTTGGTTTATCTCAAATATGTTGAGGTTTCTTAGACTGAAAGTAATACGAACATTTAGGTTCTTGACCTATATCCTGAGAGGGTTCCCCCACCCTGTTCTCTTTACCTAGCTAAACTACTAGTAACAATAAAGAAATCCTATTAATGTGATTGAGATCTAGGCTCAGATGAGGTACACCAGCTTTACTAGATAAATATATATGTACACACAGAAAACAAATTTTTTATATATTTAAGCACTTATAAAAACATTTATGGTATGAATTTATGCAATCACAAAGATATGATAACACATAATATTTTTATAAACAATACTAGAAAACAAAGACATACATTTGGTAATTCAGTTAGGCTTGGATGAGAATATATTTATGTAGACTTAACTCCAGTTTCCCACAGTTAAGCATCTCATTCCCACTGGCCTTTAGATGGATTTTATGTTTTAGCCAGCCTTCAATATACATGACTTGTTTGGCAGTAATTGCACTCAGCTTTTTGCAGTTCCAGTGACTGTTACTTTCTTCCACACATTTCAGCTGAAAAAAGGTCTCATGTAACTTAAAGTCACACAGAATTTCCAGTATTAACTGGAAAAAACTTGAGGGGAGAACCACTTAAAATCAAGGGAATCTGTCATTTGTTGCCCCATTTGACAGAAAGGGGCTTTCCCAAATATAAAGAAGTTTACTTACATAGCAGCACTTTAGGCACATACAGATGTTTCAAAGTAATAAGGTGAGCATCCAAAATGTACCTTATCTGATGTTCCAGGAGCAAGTTGTGTGTATGAGTTGAAAAGGAGCTCAATACATACCTAAGTCTTCAGTGGTTCACAGTCTAACATTACTACTAAAAAAAAAAGTAAAATCTTAACTTTTTATGATTCAGGAGACAAGATAGTTGAAATTATTAAGCCTTTCACATTAACTTAATTACAAAAAAATTAAGTACTTATAGCTGAAACATCAAAATACAATCTTTAAAAAGCATTCAGCAAGTTTAACATTTAATATTAATTCAAGGTCTCACTGAATTCAGTTGCAATGCCAACTGAACCAAATATGGAAATTAGTTGCATTTAATAGTTAAGAATTTGTCAGTTGTAGAAAGTTTTCATGAAATATCCATTGCATCTATAGATATTTTATATGAATCTGGACTGCTAACAATTTATGGGCAATCAGAAATTAGTTTATTCTTGTATAATGTATAAAAATGTCCTTATACAATAACCTATGAATATAACATAATGGAACAATGCCTCTTTTGGATATATATAATCAGATAATCAAGTGTTCTCTTAAAGTGTAACAGATTATTAACATTTAAGTTTACCAATTCAATCAGATATCGGGTAAGGATATGTTTGTGTAGGCTCTGACACTTCCCCCTGAGTAACTAGTTCATCACTAGTTCAGTGATGTATTTGCTCTGGGTCCATAGTGTATTTGAGTAAGTTCATAGCCATGGACAGACAACTCTCTGGAAATCCTGCCTTTGGCAGGGTTAAATGCTAACCTGGGTGAGCCAGAGTCTTCCACAAAGCTTGGAAGAATGAAAATAAGAACTTCTTTTTGATTGGCATGCATCTTTGTATGCACAATGTTTTTGACAGGAAATATGGGATTTTTATTTTTTTTTTAATTTCATATATTTTACCATTGTGAGAAAGAAATTATAGGAGAACCCTCCTGTGGCCACTTCAAAAGCCTCAAGTTCCTGGGATGATTAGTGAAAAAGTGTAGCCTAGTAGATAAAGTAGATAAAGAATCCTACCAAAAAAACCCAAAGCAAAACTCCACAGCAAGTGAATTGAAGAAACAGATGTTAAAAAAAAAAAAAAAGTTGAAATATTACTTAAACAAGCAAACAATGAACAGCCATGTGTAAAACATTCACTTAGGCTCCAGCCTTACAATGATTCATCCACAGAGCAGATATTATTGGAGCTCTATTGATCAGTTATGTTATGCATACCACCCTCCAGCCCTGCTCACACAAATTTAATTGGACTACATCAATAAATGTGATGGGAAAAGAATTTGAACTTTTTCCCCAACACAAGTAATTTGTTGACATTCATGCTATTACTTAAATAATTAAGAGTGAATTATTCAGGTGATATATGAAAAACTAGAATTCAGTTGCTTCAGTTGAAAGGGAAAGATCAAGATTATAAATAAGGCATACCAATTTACAGAATATGATGTATTTGATAAAAATGTAGAGAAGCTGAAGTTATTTAATATTTTGGATGGGAGTGCTAAATGCCCAAAGCAGCTTATTAGGGCACACTAATTCATGTGTAGAGACCAATATAATAACGGCTACTGTTGTCCAATTTCAAAGCTGGTTGTAAGGCTTGATTTACACCCACACTGGTTTGTAAAGGTAGGCAGACAACAGAGAACAGACTTCCATTAAGAAGTTACACTTGCCAATCATATGCTAATTAATATAATAGATACCAGTTTTGGTAGCTGAGTTTTGAAATTTATCTTGAAACTAATTTTCAGCATTTGTTACAAACTTAATGGTCTCCAGTGAATCAAACATTTGGTTTTCTCCTCATCTTGAGACATTTCTAAAATCAGACAGCTGAAAGGGGAAGCTTCTCCTACACACAGCCAGAGAGTTGCAACAGGGAATCTGAGCACCTTAATTTATGTGCTTTTTGAAAATTAATATCTCAGTGCAAATATTTGGCACTGGTAGAGAGGTGAATTGATAGCGTTGCAGGGTTGGGGGTGAACAAATGCAATTTGAACTTAGCTGTGTTGATATTTCTGTGGGGAGAGTAGGACTGCAGTGGAAGCTTGGATTGACAATATATCAATTTTTAATTTTTTTTTTAAGAAGAAACCACAAACATTAAGATGTCAATGTTTTTGATCAGCTTAATGGATGTATTAAATATATAATTGGAAAGTTTCAGCAACATTTATTTCAGACATTTCTGGAGCCTTTCAGCTCATGAATAAATTGTCAGTAATAATTCCAACCACCACAGTCCTCATAGGCTTTTTCCTTCAGATTAATGGAATTGCTTTGTATGGCAAGGCAGCCAAGATACTAAATCTTCAATGTCATAACACAGAGCTGATCTGTGGTGCCCAAGAAGAGCTTTGTTGACTTCAGTGAGGCTCTGGGCTTTCCATGGTAGGATCTTAACTGTAGAATCAGAATCTGATGAAGTGAAATCTCCAGGGAAGCTAAAAAGACTTGAGCCAACAAAAATTGAAATGTACAAATTCCCTCCATGAAGAAGCAGTTATGGTATTTATTTTCCCTCTAATGCTTGTTCTAATTTTTACTGTCATGATTGGTAATGGTATCTACTTTTTTCTTTTTTTTTTTTTTTCCATTTTATGTCTTTGAATTGTAAATTCTAAATATGATATTTTATTGAATTTAATTTAATAATTTATAGAAATTTAGTAATATTTAGTTATTTAGTAATAATTTATAGAAACATTAAGTGTTTTGATGATGTGTAGTGGCATTGAATTATATCTGCAGATTTAGGAATGTAGATTATACACACATTTCCTAAGATTAAAAAAACTCCTAGAATTATTTTCCTTTTAAATGTATACATTACTGTTTGTGTTCATGTTCATTATTCCAGTTCTACTCTACTTTGGGAAATCTGGATGCTGGAAGAAAGAGCCTTTGCTTAAACCTTTCCATCAGCTTTTCAGTTTACAGAAGAGAATTCTGAATGCCTGGAGAGATTGAACTTCTCTTCAAAAGCTTTTGGAGAATAGTTCCATAATTCTCTACAAAAATAAGGAAAATTCCAAAGTGTTTGAAAAGGAGTGACATTTAACTTTGCTACAGAGTCAGTTGGGGAGGGGTAGGCAAGTTATAGTTTCCAAGTAAGTATTGTAAAGAACAGAATGGCTACTGTGCATAGTTTTTCCACAGAGCTAAAATATCATTCTTTTGAAAAAGTAAATGTAAAAGTTGAAATAACAAAATGATGTCTGAAAGCTTGCTTATTTATTTATTCATTTTTTCCACGTACACGCAAGAATTTCTGTCTAACTGGTCACCTGGCATAGTTATATAAGAAAAAAACATTTTGAAAGAGTCTAATAAACACTGTTTCTTAAATTAACGTATTTTCTGTAAGTTGCCAAATTGATTATACTTTTTTAATTAGTTCTATTGTACTCAAAGTACATTGAGTACATTACAGAATCACAGAATGGTAGGATTTATGCAGCACAACTCAACCTGAAGGCCACGCTGGACATAGCAAAGTACCGACCTGTGCCTACTCAGGCTGACTTTTATGTGGGTTACTAAGTCCTTGATATGCAGTGGTCTTACAGTCTGGATCAACACAGGACTTCCCTATTGTATTAGGGCTCAGGAAGAAAATGAAAGAGAAAAGGTATAGAAAATAGGACCTAGAACTGTGTAGCATGAGAATGTGAGGTTAACTTTATGCCATTATAGGAAAGCTAATGAAAATTCGCAATTCAGTGAAAAACATTACTTGCTTGCTAGAAGATACTGAAAGATTAATATTTATCTTTTATTAAAAATATATTATGTGCTTGTTATTCCCATATTTCTGTGTTCTCTGAAAAGATGTGATGATAGAAATAGTTGTGAGAAGGTTAGCTGTAAAGAAAGAAGCCTAATGCTAATTGCCCATTTAAAAAGATTCCTTTCAGAAGCTGTTTTCCTCTGTAGTCTCCTTCAATTAGCATGAAACCATCATGGAGATACCATGGAGAATCCAGGAAATGAAGCAGTCCATTCTCTTTGGTCTCTTCAGACAGTGGCAAGAAATCTGTTTTGTGGATCTAATCTGTTTTTCCTATGTCCCCAACATGGATTACAGCAGTTGTTAGAAAGCTTGTCTAATGGTTTGGTTTAGCCATATGTTCTACTTACATGGAAATGACTCCACCTCTAAAGTTCCTGTTGAGTTTTGGGTGTTTTTTCTGAAAAAAAAAAAAAAAAAAAAAGAAGTATTCCGGACAATTACTGTTACAGTAAATCAGCATGTTACAGTGGCAAAAGCCATTGATAAAGTTGTGATTTATGAACTCCTCAGGGTAAAAAGCAAAAGAGTTTGAGTGATGCTTAACATTCAGCAGATTGAGAAAGCCACAAACTAACTGTCAGCAAGCAAAGCTTGGAAGTAGCTCACAAAATTGGAACAGATTGTTCTAAACTTTTGGCTTTTCTGTATTCATGAAGGCCTAGAGCTTCTTTGTTTGAAAAGAAACAAATTTGTTCTCAGAAGATGAGTCATTTAAATGAATTTTCATTGGCATATTCAGACACCAGTGCTTCAGAATAATGTCCTTAATTAATGACTTCTGTAAGGAAAACAAAGCAGAATAGAATTAGAGACATTCAGGACTCTGACAGTAATAGTTTGCCTAATTTTGAAAGTAAATTGATACAGCGTTTCTAAATAGCTCACAAGAAAACAGAAGCTTCTGTTGAAAATGTCACTTTAAAAAACTTTGAACATTTGTGGAAAGTAAGATACATGTTTGCACGGGACTGTTTAAAAGAAGTGACAGGTGTGTTGTTTAGCCTATGTCATATCCACGTTTATGGAACTTATAGGCACTGGTTGAATTTTCAAGCTGGAGATGTCAGGCAAGCAGTATGTATTTGGTGTAGAAGACGTTTCTAATTGGGAGTTTTCAGGTGAAAATCAGGCAATAAAAATCAAAAACAGGATGTTGTCATCATATGCAGATTTTAGAGTGAATAGGTAGGATTTCTGGTCATGCTAAGGACCTGCTTAACCAGTGTAACCAGTAACACAATACCACGGATACAAGAGACCAGGATCCTGGAAAACAAATTCAGGCTGGTTTTTCTCAGATTCAGACCGATTTCTCAAACTTGTGCATCCTGAGTGAAACACCTGACTGTGGCAATTAAGCTAATACTTTGATCTCAGTATCACTATCCATTTGTTGGCAGTATTAATTAGGTCAACTAGAGATAGGGTAGCTATTAATCTGGCATTGATGATCATGTCCTTGGTGTGGGCTACACAGAGCTGTGGCTTGCATCTCAGTCCCTCTTTCAGACAACTTCTTTGGTAAGCAGTTCTTCTGTGATGAGCAGGCTGTTTTTCTGCCTCCAATTTCAAAAAGCTTTGGCTTTGCTCAATTCTAGAGAGAACATTTTTTTTCTGAATCCTGAAATTCCTATTGAAAGAGAAACCACCTGCTCCCCTAGGTGCAATGATTGTATCTGCTGAGAGACAGCTGCTACAGCCCTGGTTGAAAGTTGTGGGTATGTTCTTAGCACAACCACAGAAGAAAAGAAGCTAGAAGAAAAAAAATATATCTGGTGAGAAATTTGATGTGATGCTGTGTTACAGAGATGAGATTTTTTAATTTTTTTTTCATTTCTCTGCTGGGAAGAATTATGCTGTTGTGGTTTTTTTTTCCACTGGAAAAAAAAAAAAATACAAGGGAAAAAAAGGATTTTTATTTCATACTGATGTCACTATTCATGGATCTATGATGTCTCTCTTTTTCTGTCTCTCCCATTTCCCCCCATCTCTCTCCTGCCCACTCCCTGACTTCAGTTTCAGAGAACACCTAAATATGTGTGTCTCTACTCAACAGAACAGTTTAAGCTAATGACTGTTGGACAACAGTGGGCTTAAACAGAGTACTCTGAATGGTTATGCTGGACTATATTGGCTGTTCAATAAAGAGAAATGGTGGAGTCAGTACAATTACACTGGTGGCAGTGAGATTCAAAACTGGCAAACGGAATTAAGCTCTAACAAAAAATACACTCCATCGTTTTCCTTAGATTGCCATTTAAGCAGACACTCCAACCTGTTCCTCCTGATAGTTGTTTTTTTTTTTTTAGTTTTCATTTGATTTTCATTAGTTTTCTTTTGTAAAAGGGAAGCAGGTTGTTACCAAACATCCTAATGCTGCCTCATTTATACATGAGCAGAATTTTACAGAAGCAGTGTGTGTTTCAGTTTTCTCAAAAAAGGAAAAACAAACACTTTATCAAGAAAGAAACTGAACCTGACATCTACTTCAAAGCAGAGCAACAACAGCTCTGTTTTGTGTAGTATCTTTGTATTGTACTCCTGCTGTGCAACAATACAAAACCAAATTTAACAAAATGCAATAGAGGGAAATAAGTTCTTAAACAGATGTATTCTTTATTTCTGAAGAAAATGAGGGCATCACACTCAGTAATTTTACACTGCAATGACATACACTTTACCTTTGTTTTTTACTGAAAGTGCTTGTTGTTCCATTGTTAAGATTCTAAGACTATCCCCTTTTAAGTTTTATTTCATGCTACTTTCAAACCTAGATTTTAAAAATTATTCAGAAACCATTGTTGGAATTACTCTGAAAGATGAATATTAAAAAAAAAAAAAAAAGAAAAAAAGAGGGAATTGTATGTTATTACTGTTTCTTTTGGATACCTGTGACAACAAGTACAAAGATGACCTCTGCTAATACTCTCTTAATGCCATCACCTATTTCAGTCACTCTAGCAAGTAGGATTGCTAATAAAAATATCAGGAGAAGAAATGCTGGTGGAAGAAACAGACAGTTCTTGATGGACATGAGCATTGTGAGAAAGGGACTAGATGATAGTCTATATGCAACTGTTTGTCCTGTTGCAGTAGATTATCTAGGTTGTATTTATAAACCTGAAGCTCCAAAGACAGCTTGGGGATGGGTTTTGCAGTCAATCTTTGAGTTTTGTGACTTGACACTGAGAACAGAAAATAGTAATGGTTTATGGGGAAAATGGTGCTCAAGTTACACAGTGATTCATCTTCTAGAAACTCAGGATTGATAAAGCTGAAGTCTCCATGAAAACTAGGAGGAAGCAGTGATGTTTCTGGTTCACCGTAGAGCCCTTAGGGTCCAGGACTGGCTGTATTTTGAAGATATGTAGGACAGAACAGAAGTAAGCAGATGAGAGGATGTACATTTACAGTCTGAACTTTCAGGAGAGATTTATGATTGCTTTGTGAGAAGACTTTTGGCTGGGGGCTTACAATTGTTTTGAACTGCACAGAGTGGTTTCTTTCAAATGCTGTGAAGATTGTGAAGATATGAAATATGTTTGAAGTGGTAATTTTAATGTTTCTAATTGTTCTTTTTTGCTTGTTTGTTTTGGTTTTTTTAGTGCTGCATTATTTAGTAAACATTTCCACTTTAATATTAAACTAGCCACTTTCACTGTAAAGATGGCTTTCAAAAGTGAATGCTGTTAAGTGGCACCCTTAGTAAACTAGTATAGAAGAGTGAATGGAATATACTTTAAAACTAAAGAGTCATTTTTAATTAAGGACTCTGTCAAGTGACAAAATTCTGCATTTATCACCAAATTCTTGAAAAGTTTTGTATTTTAGTCCTTACCAGTAGTACTAACCTAACTTGGAAGAATGTGGTATGAGCATTTCATCACACAGTTTAAAGGGAAGGTTTTGTATGAAATGTTGAAGCCATTCAGAATTCAGACTGGCCAAGTACACTGTTGAATATGTCTTGCTTACAGGACAAAAAATCATTGAGAGACTTCTCAAAAATCACACAGACAAATATTTCTAAGAGCTGCCAATATTTTTGAAAGGATAGTGCATATTTTTAATCTGCCAAACACATTGTTCAGGTAAATTTTGGTGTCACATTGTAGCAAGTTTTTTAGCTAATGAACCTCTCCCATGCTCTGTCAATCAAAACCAAGTATACTTTAAGCTGATATTATGTGAGAAACAATCATAGGCACCTTTTTTTTTTTTCTTTTTCTGAGCTTAACCAGCAAAGATGAATGTTGATCTATCAACATTCTGTCATCACTTTGACAGAACAGCAATAAAAAGTATTCCCTGTTTAGGATAGTCCAGTTCTAATACTTATGGGGTAGCGTGAATCAACCACAATATCTGATAAAGATCGTCTTTGATAAATCTATTAATAAGGTAAACAAGACTGCCACTGGAAACAACAAAATGATTCTAATTTTCTGATGTTTTGTAATGCCACTACAGATTGCATAGTAGGTAGTGGGCTTCCTATAATTTTATATGTTTGAGGTGCATTTATGACAAACATCTGGAACTTGTCTAAAGTACATTGGCAGGGTGATTTCTAAAAGTTAAAGTTGTTGTGGATGGAGTCACGGACTTCGTGAATAAGAGAGAAGTAATAACATACTTTGTTGATATAAGACAGTGAGTTTACAAAGTTCAGTGGTAAATGTGACAGTGGTTTAACAAGATTTGATGCCAAGGTACACTTGATTATTTACTGCACAGACCACAGGGACAGACAAAACTGTCGAGAAGATCCTCTCATTGAGTCATGACGTTCATAAAGGACACCCTTGCATTCTAAACTTATTCTTAGAATGAGTTTAGGTACAGCTGGTCTTATAGTTGCATACCAGCAAGACATCTGGGTCACCATTCCAGACAGCCCTTGGCTACTGTATTGCCGTCTGTCCCCTAGAGTAAGCTGGATGTAGCCATCACACCCCCCACTGATGGCTGTGGCTCAAGCAGGGGCAGGGGGTGGGGGGAGCACACTGCCACAAAAGAAAACAGAAGTTAAAATAGAAATCAGGCCAGATAAAGCAATGTGAATATACCCTTTGGTTCATGTGTGGCTTGGGAGTTAAAAGTTTAAGGAAAATTAACCCCCTAGCTATAACATTGGGATTTTCTTTTACAAAAGTTTGAATGCCCACCACCATATAACTCACTACAGAAACTAGATAAATCAAAAATCTCTACAATGGAAAACACGGTGGCTAAAATAAAAATAAAATGTAGTAAGAAATAATTTTGTATTTTATCTTTGGAGAATCATATCTTAGCTGGAAAGGTTTTTTCAACACCTATTGAAACACTGTCCAGGATTTAATTTCATTTTTTGAAGAACATTATAGGTAGTAAAATACTGCAATACAAAATATAAAGTGATAAATTCTTTAAATAAAAAGCAAAGTGGCATTTCTTATATTTTTCAGATATGCATGAAGTCATTTTCTACAAAATCATTCTCTTCTGGATACTGCTAAACCTTAGTTCTGTGCTGTATTAAGCTGGCAACATATAGGCAGAGTCAAGTGTGCATGATTTTCACATTTAAAACACAAGTCTCAGTGGAACATGGGTATAGTATGAAAATGAGGTGAAATAAGTGTTAATAAACACAAATGTTATTACAACTGGTAAGTACTTAGCAGTTCTTGAAAATATTGGCAAAACCTATGTGACAAGAATGAAATTGTATTCCCAAAATAAAAAGAATGAAAGAATGTGAGCTCATAAACTAGATAGGAATCAGCGAATTGATAAAAACTATTCTAGAACTATTAAAAGGCTTGAATGTCTCTATCAAAATAAAGCTTTCTACAAGCAGTAAACAAAGACAAATGTTTCTCCAAATTGTTGCAAAAAAATGTTTATGGAATGGTGATGAAAAGTACCAGAATGTAACAGTCAGTCATCATAATGTTCTCCAGGCCAGTCAAGTAGCAGCTTTATTAGTTAAATATACTTATTTTGTTTTAAAAGAAAGATGAAGAGAGAAACCATATTCTAATCCAGAATCATTCACAGTAAAAATGAATACCAATATCTACTCTAACCTTGATACTGTACATTCGCAATTATCTTGTTTGTTTGCTTGCTTGTTTGTTTATTTTTCTGTAGCTTTTTAGAATTCTTGAAAAATTTTGAGAAAAGAAATTTTTCTTGGTTCAAGTGCTGAGGAATATCCAAACTATATTTGAAAAGTATGGACTATAATGACCAATCCGTGTCGTATGATTCTGTGTCATAAGATTCAACTTCAAGGGCTGATTTATAATGATTTATTTATCATGACTTATTTTAGGACTGTTTTGTCGTATAAATCCAATATTTAGGAAAATCAAAGTACCTCTGTCCACGGGAGTAGTCAATCTGAATAGATGGTAGCATATTTGATGTACAAACACTGGGAATGAAAACATGCAGACTGTGCAAAGAGAACTGGAATGGTTGTCTGTGTTTCCTTACAGAATAAAAGAATTATGTGTTATTTTTCAAAAATATAGAGTATCAAAAGGTTAAATGCTATTCAGGCAAAATGGTGATAAAGAATATTGTTTTAGAAAAGTTCCCCAGCTGTAAAAAATCAAACTACCCACAAAAAAGGAAACAACCTAGAAAACATGGATTAACAGTGTCTGACTAGCTTTTGAGTCCTGGAATTCAAACACGAAATGATAGATTAAAAAAAAAAACCAACAACAAAATATATTACTCAACAGTTGAGAAGATCAGAGAATAACTGATGTTATGACAAGTCAATAAAGCAGAACAAACTCTAAGATAAATATAAAAAAGTACTCCAAAAGACACCTAGGCAGATATGCCTCTAGCTGAAAAGCTTGAGAGAAAATAGGTATTTTAGCAATCCTACTAGTCAGGAATAGAAAAGGACAAAATATAGCTACTTCAGAAGAAATATTAGTTTCAGATAATTTTATAGAGCATTATATACTACACACAATAGACTTACTCAATGAGATTGTGCAAGGAGAAGAAAATTTTTCTTGGAAGAAAACAAATACTATTGCTCCTAAAGAGACTGAATGAACTGCTGATTATAGGGATCCATTACAGTGATAAGCAGAGGTCTTTACCAGAGTGCTGGTGGACTAGTGAGTCTATTCATTTGAGAACATCCAAATTAATCAAGATTTATTTTAGGCTAACAAGGGAGATCCTAAGATCCGTGACACTCCTAAGTATGCTTATGGTATAACAACCTTTTGGTGTAGCCAGTGCCTAAAACAGAGTGAGGACTAATCAGAAACCTCTGACAGTAGCTGAGATATTTCATTCCTACTCCTTAGAAGGTGCTTTGCCTGTGGTCAAGCTGGAGAGGAGCTTTTCCATGTTTTTGCAGGTTAGAGAGGGTATCCAGGGAGGGATGTTCCTTGTTGCTGCCACTGCTGGCTGAGGTCTGGGCATCTCTGGCCATCCAGGAACCCTCAAATCAAAGGAATAAAGGTCAGAGCAGATACAGAACATTTGACAATTCTGATGATCTGATTTTCCTGCCTTTTCCCTCTGAAAAGTAACAGTATTCCAAGCATGTTTACTTGGCACTAACCTGGAAAATAAATAGCTAAACCTCAGTTATTGGGAATGCTGATTTTTGAAAAAGTCCAGTTGGTCTATGAAACATGCTATTAGCTTAAGTGAGTTAGAAGTGAAATAAATTATTAAAAAGGGATATTAATACCACAGAATAGAATTGTTTTTAAAACAAATTTTTTATTAGTTTAATGTTAAAAACCCTAAGTTCTAAAAGTAGGCAGTATGGAGGCTTTTAGCTAGGTAGACAGGCTATTATTAAAATGTATACACTTCCCAAATTCAATTTTCTATTTCCATATTCACATGCATTTTTATCAGAGACAACACTACAAAGACTCAGCATGGTGTTCCTATGAAAATAGAGTACAAGAATTTGCATATCAGTATTAAATAGGCTTTCCAAGATAGGTGGTCTTGCAACTTACAACCCAATTCAAATGACATTTTGGAGAGGCGAAATACTTGCTATCTTAACAATAAATTTGTGCTAACCCTGGTATGATTTGAGAAAAATTAAAAACAACAGGCAATTCAGCTGGAGGAATGAAGTGATACATAGAATAAAGGATTTTAATCTTAGAATTGCATATTTTATTGTCTTTTTTTTTTTTGGTTTGTCTGGGGTTTTTTTGTTTGTTTGTTTTGTTAATACCCTCCTATATATAGTAGCCCTTGCTACTGTTCTGTGGATCCAAATGTACTAGGTGGGCATGAGCACTACCATGTGAGTTCACGTCCTTTTAGAGCCTTTAGCATTCAACCACAGACATGCCTGCTAAGTACCTTTCTAAAGTAAAAGTATTCTTATATTAGCTATGTCTGTCAAAGAATATAAATAAGTCAAGGTCTGAGATGAAAGGCATGATCTTTTACTGATATTATGTTCCTTTTTGTATTGGTTGATCTAATAAAATATAGCTTCTTCCCATAAGCCTTGCCTATTATGAGATTTTTTTCTGTGTAATACTAATAGACTTCGGTTTTTAGCTGCTAGACTCTGAAGTGTTCAAATATGAAAGCAAATATTTCCCCTTACACCCAAAGTATTCTTCTTGCTGGAAGAATATTTTACATTAAAATAGGACATTTTATATTAAAATAGGACATTTTGGTACAGAGAAGCAGTGGACACATTAATTTAGTTATCTGGAGTATTGACTTCTGATTTGTAAGGCAGGCAAAAGTTCAACACAGAGTAACAATGAGACTTCAGGAGGTGTCTGCTATTTTGATCAATAACCTGGCATAACTTCAAGATTTGTCTTTAGAAAATTTTAATCTTCAGGTAGATAGTGGATGCCACTTCTGATAAACAGTTTGGGTTTTTTTTTACTATTTTAAACATGTTTTAACTTCGGCCTTAAGGAGTGCCTGTATGTTTCACATATGTCTTTTGATTGGCATTCAGTTGCCTAGAGAAAGAGTTCAGCTACCCAGCTTCCCTCACCTTTGTACCTAGCCTATGTGGAATGGTCTTCCATATCAGTTTCTTTTCCCTGAATCATGGAAACTTTGTCTTTCTGGATAGTTCGTGGAATAAAAGAAAAATTATTAGATAAAATGCATTTTTTCTGTAAAAAGCAGCTTTCAAGAACATTTTTAATTGGACTTTATTGATATAAAGTAGTAATGATTTTACCAATTTTCTTCATATGTTTTCATTATAATTGACATTTTTTTGTTTCTTGATGTATAGTACTAAGTTTAACTGTGGCAATATGCAGTCAATCATAAGCCATATAATTAAAAAGATAATAGGAAATGTCTTTATTAGCTTCATTTTGACTGTTATCTAGTGAAGCATTAATATTTTGAAGAACATCTGACATTTTTCTTAATAAAAATGAGAGTAAAAAGAGAAAATGTCCTTATTAATCTGCTCAAGTGCCAATAATTGTAAGTTCAATAACAAAGACTGACAGCATAAGATGTTTCTGTGACATACAGTTTCTGTAGTTTTATTAGGTTTGTAACACAGAGAAATTACTTTGTATCCTTTAAACTATTTTGTGAACTGCTTAGCTGCTCTCACTGCTACCTCTGTTTCATCACTATCCATGAAGAAAAGCCAAGTAAGCAGTGTCACGGTTTAGGGTCAGGGCCGCCCCTTAGACTTATAACAGATGCTCTCTGTTAACCCCCCTCCCTTCCCAAAGGGAAGGAGAAAGGGATTAAGGGAGAGAGACTTAGCAATTAGAAAAGGAAACTAGAACGGCTTTAATGAAAATGAAATTAATAATTATAAAAATGGAATATATACAAATATATACAAGACCAGTATCGAACCCAAC
>WTSP01027095.1:0-23559 GCA_025331215.1 Actenoides lindsayi | reverse complement strand
GACAGAATGTGTGCGATTGATTTACACATCAAATGAGAAGGGCAGTAACTTCTCCCAGATTTGACAAATTAGAAATATGAAATTTCTATAAGCAAATCCACCTCTCTTTTACATTTTGAGGGTAAAATTGCACATCAGAAATAAGCCACAAGTAAGAATTGATAGAAACCAAATTCTATCACCAGGATTTCTCACACTGAGTATTGGATTCAGGCAGGAACAGGAAACCAACGGGAGAATTTGAATTCAGTGGAAAATGTGCTTTTAGTGAAAGCATAATTTGAATGGAAATTTTCCATCAGAAATAGCTTTTAGTGGCTAAACTGCCATTGCTACTACTGTTTATTACTTCTTAGTTTGCATCTATGTATTTGCATGTAAAAAATTCTTTCCTAAAACTCTCCCCAGACAGTAATAGTGGGTGCACTACTTTAGAAATATCATGATTTTGGTATGTATCTAAGCACTGAAGTTTTCAGCAGTAGAGCTGTACTCTCAATCCAGAGGACTAAGCACTTACCACTGTGCAAAATTGCTTCAACTGATCTGTATGTTCTCTTCTCATCCCAATATGATTTGCCTTATTAATATTATACTGTTGAATTCTTGTCATTACACAGCTGTAGAGTTGAAAATCATGTTAACTTTCAAAACACCTGCTGTTTGGGCTCATCAAGCCATGATGACCTGCTTTTCTCTGCTCCTTCATGCTTTTACTTTCATAGAAATATATTCAGTTTGTGACTGTGGGTTTTATTTTGTTTCTGCATTAACACAATTCTAGTCTTAAAAACAGTAATTTACAGTAACAGTTTTCAAAATTCTTTATGTGCATTCTAAATAACGCTTCAGGTTAAATTTTCTAGCAGGTATGTTCATGGAAATAGCTGACTGCAAGTGAATATTGCAGAATAGCAATGGAAGATACATTGAAAATTTTAAATTATTAGTACTATTTAAGGAACTTTGACTTTGAACTCAGTCCAGAAAATCATGAAGAAAAAATACTTCAATTTCATTAAAATGCTACAATACCATTAACATAACGTGGTTTTAAGAACAAACCTAACTTTAAACATGCCAGAAGTGTTTTCAGGAATATCAATGCACAGTTGAGCTAGCAGTTTTAAGAATGCACTTGTTTTTTCTGATTAAAATATTCAGAATCTTAGGGGTTTTTAAACTATTGAAATATTGAGAAGTGCTTTGTGGTAAAGTACAGAGATTAGAAATATTTTCAGAATGAGTGTGTGCATATAGAATATATTTTCAAATCTCTGTTGGTCTTTATAACAACTAGGAATAGATTCACAAGCATATCCATGAGATGTGGGTATAAGTTATATAAACAATTTGGGAAACATCACTAGTGTATACCCAGAGGTGACAAAACCTCTGTTTTAAGAAGCTGTATCTTCTTTAGAAATAGACAAACAAAACAAAAACAAAACCACAAACAAAAAAACCAAAAAAAACCCCAATAAACAAACCAAAACCAAACCAAACCAAACAAAAACCAAAAAACCAAAAGAAAACAAAACAAAAACCCACAATATTTAAATCTGGATTTTTGTTAATAGCTAAAGCCAAATTCAGCTTAGACAGCTATCTTTTTTAGCTTGCTACAGAGTTTTGCGGTTATGAAATTTCTTTTTAGAAAGAAGAAATTTTCTAGAAATTATTTTGGTCTAAGAAAAAAGGGTATAGACTCATTTTGTGAGGCTTTTTTTTAGCTATGGTAGAGTTCTCCCTGTCACGCCATTGTATATTAGATAGCAATTAACTATTTCTTGTAGGCAAATCTGGTAAGACTGAATTTAACATATTAGTATTCAGTTCTGTAATGATGCTATTACGAAAATATAATATATTTAGACAATTTGCATAAAATGAAAAAAAAAAAGTTGTTATCCCCTTAGTGGTTTGCAATCATGTATTATAAAGAAGAAATCCCTACAGTTTTAGATGAGAACTTATTTAGTTCTCTTGTGCCTAATCAATGCCACAATAGCTCCCTTACACAGTGGGATAGTGTCCTTTGTAAGCACATTATGCCACATAAAGAAAAGCTGTCTTCAATTTTGTTGTCAGACAAATCTCTACAAGTCTTACTATTTTGCTGAAGGTAGAAGCAATTCTGTAGATGCAGTCCTGCCTTGAGTAGATTAATTAGTGGAAAAGTATATGAGTGATCGTCTGTGGGAGCTGTTCAATACTCAGGTATCCTTTTTAGGTAGCTCAAGGGGACATCAACTTTCCTGTATAAAATGAGGATGCTGATGCCAACTTCAGTGGTGGGCTGTGAGAATTAATGTATTAATGCTCAGAATCCTTGGATATAAGATGCTGGATAAGAATGAGTTATTATTATCACTAGTATTAATAATAATTATGAGGAACTATGGCCAATTTCTACCAGTTTCCATGTTAATGTTTTGATGTATCACATTGATTTTCTTGTGACTCCTTATGGAGAAAGATATAGTGAGTAATACTACAGTGCTGAAGAAGGGTGAATTAACATCTTTTTCGCCCTTTCATTTCTGGTATTTTTTGTGAACTAGACTTTTTTAAAAACCCTTCTTTTTCACTTTCAGTTTGATCCTGTATCTCAGGACTTTTCAACACATGTGAAAAGAAGATGTCAAAACACATATGTTTAGGTCTGAAGGATATGCTTCTGTATATCCTTATATACTAAAAGCCCTTCAGAATAATTCTTCTTCAAGCTCGTGGCCCTTGAACAAAGGATTATATATATATATATATATACTTGTTATTATGTGGATTGGCACAAGAAAATTCCATTAAAGCTAATAGGAGGTAGAAGAGCATATGTGAAGACGGAAACATCCCTAAGGATGTAATAAAGATGTTCCATTGTCTTCCTACATAAAATGTCAGAGATATCTAGAACTAATTTTGCTTATTATTAGGAGAAGAAAAGTTTGAAAAACTGCTGGAGCAAGAAAATGGAAGACTTCATCTGTATGCTTAAGTGTAATTAGAGAACAAAAGTAAAATTGAAATGATGTTTAATCCATGTTTGGTACATGCATATACAAAACTAAGATCATACATGCCACAAACATGCTGTCATGGAAAACTAGGCTTTATGCAGAGTAGCTGTGCTTGAGGAACAAGTGAGGCAATGCAGCTTCTCCCATTACTCAAGGAAATTAATCAAGCAGAACAAGGAGAGGGTCCAGTGCAGGGCCACTAAGATGATTAAGGGCCTGAAGCACCTACCATATGAGGGAAGGCTGAGAGAGCCGGGTTTGTTGAGCTTGGAGAAGAGGAGGCTGAAGGGGGATCTTATCAATGCTTATAAATATCTAAAGGGTGGGTGTCAGAAAGATGGGACCAGGCTCTTCTCAGTGGTGTCCTGTGACAGGACTAGCGGCAATGACCATAAACTGGAAAATAGGAGGTTCAACCTCAACATGAGGAAATACTTCTGCACTGTAAGGGTAACAGAGCCCTGGAACAGGCTGCCCTGAGATATGGTGGAATTTCCATCTCTGGAGACTTTCAAAAGCCACCTGGACTTCTTCCTGTGTGATCTACTCTAGGTGATCCTGCTCTGGCAGGTGGGTTGGACTAGATGATCTTTCAAGATCCATCCTAACCCCTACCATTCTGTGATTCTGTAATTCTGTGTAAATCCATCTATGTTTCTACTCATTTCCCCAGTATCAGCTGTCTGTTTTGTTTTGTTTTTTTAATTCTGAACATGGATATAAGATGGATACTCATTTGGTGAGTATTTCATTAGAAATGAGCAAACTTTTCAGCCCGACTCTAGACATACAATGCTTCTGGATTATTCATGTGTCACCGACACCTTAATGCAGGGCTGAAAAGCTTTTATATTAGTCATGTTCCCTGCTTGGGAAATGAATCTGCAGTGGTAATATTTTATCTTTAATTCTTTCTGTAAAATAGCATGGGCGTCAGCCTGTCTCAATCAATTAAATAACAATTCATTCGAATTGTACACATGCCTAACAATATCACTTTTAGACCAATGTAATTTAAATATGTACCTTAGCAAAGGCTCACCAGAAACAGAAGTGTAAACTGAATGCTTTGAAATCGATTGTGCTGTTTCCCTGATGATGAAACTGGCATTTTAGCTTCTAAGATCTTAAAAAAAAATGCCGGATCTTACAAAATGCAGTTTTTCTCTATTCAGGTAAGTCTGTAGACATTCCCCATCTGTGCATGAACTGGAGGTAGAAGGGAAGGGGATATGAAGACTATTGTATGTATACTCTATCCCAGAAGCTGGTTAGGACTGCTGTTTGAGGAGGTACATGAATTTACATTATCTATGCTTTCCCTACCAGGAGCTTTGAAAAGGAGGCGAGATACCACACATAAACAAATTATTCCATCCCTCAAACTATCTTCAGATAGTTACATGAAGCATGTGAAAGCCATATTTCATCCTTCAAGAGATGGTATCTAGTTTTTTAATTTTTCGTCCTATTCAATAATATTTATTTTTCCTTTGCAGCCACTCTCTGGAACAATTTAGTGAGGGTGCATATGTGGTTGGCAGGTCCTGTGAAGAATTCTGTCCAAGAATGCACTCATGCTTTGCAGCATCTCTGAAGATAATTTAATATGGTTTTCCCTGTCTTCCTTTTTCTTTCTATCTAAAGCTTATATTAACATTAAAGTGCCACATCTTCTGATTGACTTATATGTATTCTTTGTCAATTAACATCCCTGGTGTACATTGTCATGTTATTATACTGGTGATACAATTGGTCCTCAGCATTTGTCTGTGAAATCTATTTGCTTTAATGAATTCGTTTATTCTGAGTTGATTGCAAATATATTTGCACTTGCTGGACTCACATGGTAATTTTGAAAAATATTTCAGAAGTTATATCTGGATCTGAGACTAGTGTGAGGTCAAGTGGGTGTTATCATTCTGTATGTCTTCTAATTTCCTGACTTCCCAAGCTTACCATGTTTACTTACTAGTCAGAAAAAGCAACATGGACTGATTTTTCTTAGGTGGTAAGTCACTTTCTTAATGCATCCTTTTCCTGATATGATTAGAAAAAAACAGCCAGTGTTTTAATATTTTCTTGCTATTGTTGTTTTGTGGGGAATCCAGATACACAGCTATTGTTCTAAAGCTCTACTATACCTGGATGATTTGTTTAATGCAACAACTGCCTATTGCAGTGTTGTTAGTCCAATTCAAGAAGAGCATTGCTTATAAACCAGTGAGACAATAGACTGTGTTTCAGCTTTAACATATGTCACAGAGAATTGAGGTAATATTAAAAGCACCACATACTATTTTTGGCTCATTAAATTTTTTGCCTCCTTCTCTTACTGAAAAAAAAACCCAGACCAAACAAAAAAAAAATCAAAGACACTTTCTGGTTTGGAATGTAACAAGACAGAATGTGTGCGATTGATTTACACATCAAATGAGAAGGGCAGTAACTTCTCCCAGATTTGACAAATTAGAAATACGAAATTTCTATAAACAAATCAACTTCTCTTTTACATTTTGAGGGTAAAATTGCATATCAGAAATAAGCCACAAGTAAGATATACATGTTTTACTGAGAGAAACAAATCATCATCCTAATAAAATAGCATTCTAGAAGGTTTCTAACAGACTCTTCGGTCTTGTAGCAACAAAATAAATAATAGTTACAAATTTGAGAAAACAGCTCCAAGACAAAAAAAACCTTTTTTTTTTTTTTTGGTCAACCAAGCATAGCTTCAAATTTATGTTTAGAGGACACGAAGTGTTAAAAGAGCTCTATTATCTATTCTTCATTTTAATCTAATCAATTTATACATTGAAAATTCTATTAATTCATTAACAAAACCTTCTAATCTTTTCTATGTCAAAGGTAAACCATTACATATTATCCTGCATTTATTTCTGTTACATATATAAATGGTCAACCTCTTCAACAACTCACTTTCTGTTTGTTATTAGAATTGTTATTACAGGCAACAATGTTTTATTTAATCATAATTTCTTTGTATTTATGTTATGTAAATGCCTATGAGGGGCAGTCAGAGCTCTTTTACCACATAGGCATTGTCTTCTATGTAATGATCTAATAGAGGTTTACAAACATATATTAATTAAGCATCAGAAGGCCCCTTTGAGGGACACGTGGTAAGTAGCACTATCCTTGTTATACAAATAATAAAGAGTTTTCAACTTGTTGAAAGTCGCACAGCAATTTAGTTGTAGGCATGGAATTAGAAATTAATTGTCCTGTGTTCTAATGATTCTTCCGCTATTCATTTTCTCTAGTATGATGGTGATAATAAATAACAAACTAAATACACAGTGGATAGCGGGTATCATGGAACAATCTGATTGTTAGTATCTGTCCTTGGCTGCTTCATAGCAGAGAGGTTAATTCAAATGTGGTGCTTTGGATGACAAATACCAATAAGGGAAATGTTCTCTTCTCACTATGTGTTTTGTAAGTCTCATTAATGATAATGGAAGTTATGTGCCTACAGGAGAATGAAAGGAGAATATATCTATCATGTCAATGATCCATGAAGTTAGAAGAAATTATATAGTCTACTGTAAAGGCACTGAAGGAGTCATTATAATATATATATTAGGTAAATAATGTGTTTTTTAAAAGTCTTTACACAGAATACGCATGTAGCTAATAAACTATAAAGCTCAGATGGAGCCATTGTATTATTATTGAATTACTGTGCTTTAAGATAGTGATCTTGAGCTGAATATCCAGGCGATATTTTCAGGAGAAGGACAAACAGTTTACTGCAGCTATTGGCTGCAGCTATCGGCAGCTATAGGGTGTGCAACAGGCCTATATATTGGAGTGTGCCTATAGCAATCTGCACGAGGACAGGTGACAGCAGCCATAAAACAAATTCTGGGTGTTGATGTACAGATCTTTTGACAGACCCCATAAGTGGCTTGATACAAAAATTCACATTCAAGAAGCCAATTGAGGTTTGAAAAGGGGACAAATTTTTGTTGCACGAATACAGTGTCAAGACCATAAGCCACTCTCAGTTGCCAGGAGAGAAGCACAAGAAGCAGAGGACACTACTTAAAATTTAACTGAAGGAGAGATTTTGGTTACTTTTTTAAGGACGCTGCACCTTATCTTTTGCAACATTTAGTGGTGAGACACCTGCTCTCAGGACGTTGATATAGAGTACAAAGGTTATGGCGTGTAGGTTCCCTAATGAAGAAGGTTAAATGTCTTCAAAGCCCTGTCTCTGAAGCTATTACATGGAGCAGTGAGCTACTTAGCTAGCAAAGAGGATATAGAAACTGTAGAAATGTGACTAAACTTCCTTTATCCAAGAGTTACAGCACTCTCCTGGGTGCATGTACAGCAAAGGTGATTTTTCTTTCTAGCAACCCAGAATCTCAGCCCTTTAGAATATCTGCAAAGCAGCCAAGACAGATGGGACATGTCACAAGTTGTGAAGTTACTTGGCTGAAGTTAAGCAGCTGAGTAAAGAGCAGCAGAGCCAAGAATAAAATCCAGGTCTTTCAGCATCTGCTCTGTTGGTCCATCTCCTAGACCCCAGTGCTTTTTTAGCTCCTGAAGATTGTTCTGATTTCACAGTAACTCCAAATGAAAACTATTTTATTTTTTTTTTCACTGAGCCTAATTTATTCTGAGTGTGAAATAGCACACTAACCCCAGAAACATTACAGGGAAGAACTTTACCTGTGCCTTTTTAATATGCTAACTAATGCAAAAATGAAGTGCTTACATCTTATTTTAGATACATCATTGATATCCAGCATAATTGTATCTGGGACAAGTCTTACCTCTGGGGGAAATGGAACGTATCTACCTAGATCTTCAAAAGGTAATGTCTTTGCAACATGAAAAAATGTGATAGTAGAAATAGATCGTTTCTCATCAATTGTCTCAAAAGTTGTGAATAAAAACAAAAGAGCTGTTTCCAGATATATATATGTATCCATCTAAGAAGGGGAAAGGAAAAAAAAAATGTTGAGGGGAGGGAAAGAACTGTTTATCAGTTTCCTGCTTATTTGGCCTGGAAGTCATTGTTTGAAGTCAGTTGAAAAACTTGTGCAAGTGACTGCTATTGCAGTGCACTCTTTCCAGCATCTGGAAGTCCATGCTATTCATTATATAAATACTTTTATTTCCATCATGTTCGGCTGCCAGTTTAATTTTGCCAGCTGGTTGAAATTAAGTAAGTGTTGCTGCTTGCACATTTGGAAATTGGGAGAAAATACAGAGGCAGTTACTTTTGCAAAGTTGGGATGTGGGCCACTTACACATTTCTGATGCAGTGTGTGTAATTCCTAATTCTATTGTAGGAAATTCTTGATAAAATAAATGTGTAGGATTAACTTTCTTCAAAGCATGTGTGCCAATATACTGAATGGTGGTCTAACACTGCGGTGCAATGAAAGCTTTACCAGTACTAAACCAAAACCAAAGGTTTGCAGCCAAATATCTCACTCGGATTCATCTGCTCTGGCAAAATAGCTAATTGCTGCAATACGTTAAAAGAGATGCTGATTAATTCTGTCATCTATGCTCTTCAACATTTGAAATTTGAAACCTATTCTTGTCTCATTAAATTTTTGAGAAGATTTGGCATTAACTTCAGCCAGGGAAGATCAAATCTTTAGATTGGGCATATCTGATTTGAGACTGGGAAGATATTACTCTGTTAATATAATAGACTTCACTTTCTAAAATCTGCATTTCTTTTTTTTTTTCATTTCAGATGACAATTAGGCAGTTTTGCCATATGAGGCTCATCAGATTGATATATGGAAGCTTGGTAAAGGCTTACATAAACAGGTAAGTTATGTCCTCACAATTCTGGGTTAATAGGTCTTCTATAACAAAGTGACATCAGAAGCACCTAGAAAGGTGATACACTATGAGAGAAAAAAATTTTAGAGTCAAAAATGACATGATGAGAGGAGAAATGGAGGGCAGACAAAAAGACTAAAATTGGATCAGCATGGAGAAAGGAAGGATAGGAGGAAGGCGACAAGTAGACAAAAGTATATAATCCAGGACATGAAAGAATTAATGAAGCTTGACAGGAAAGAGGCTTAGAATGAAATTAATGTGTTGGTGTATGAAGATGTTCAGAATTTAATTCCATTTTCTGATTCTTGTATTTGGAAATACGTACATTCAGGACGCTCCCTGAGATCTGTAACAGTAACTGAGGCAGTGGCTAGAGATGAAGTTATAGCTCTTTCTGTAGAGAGATCCTGGTGTCCTCTATGCACAGGGTCAGGGTGACTTCAAGAACTCTTACACCTGAGGAAAGACTGTGGATTAATATTTAAGGCAAATTTTTCAATTATTTGTGAAATAGCACTTTAAAACAACACTTCCAAACTCGTTATGGTACACTTCTGTTGAAGGGATGTTACTATGTATATATTATTTTTGATCACATGATATTAACAGATCTTCCCATTCAGACATTCATACCATAGCTAAGTGTAGAAATAGGAATTTGCATGTGCAGCCAGTAGCCAGTTTTAAAGTGAGTTATTAAGCTTTTCCAAAAATCCCTGAGCTTTTCTGGGACCATGATGCAGAAATATTGAACTGACATACTTGTTGAGTGGGATCTTTTATGGGGGACACAGAGAATGTATTGTTCTAGTGTAGAGGTTGCCCAGTTATTATCACTGGAGCAGTTTTTGACCAATCAATATTTAGTTTTCATCCAATCTGTTTTATGAAGGTGGACTTCTACAAACGAAAGTACATTGATATAATTTCAGTGTAAAAGTTTGATAATGTTTAGATAAGATGCAATATAAAGAGAATGCTTGTCAGCTAGTCTTATTGGAATACTTGTCATTGTGCCTTGATTAGTGTTCTTTTTTCAAGTACAGAAGAACCATTCATAAAACTTCATATTTCTAAAAGGAGAGATTAAAATGACAAGTAAAATATACTTGCCAATATTCTACAAAGAAATCAACTCAAGAACAGAAAGTGATGCATTTATGGATTTACATCTTCCTGACAGTCTTCAGCTGCATATCAGTCATGATAACACATGCCATATCTCCCTGAATCCCAATAATGCATTTGGAAATTGCTGTAATTTATCAAAGCTGGAGCACAAGTCAGGTTTTGGCAATAAATGAGGTTTGAGGGGCTTGGATCCCTATTCACAGCATGTTTCATCCAGCATCAACTGAAAACTGTGATTTTTGCCTATTAACACTGCAGGTTTTGGAAGGCAAAGAAGAAATTAGCAGAATATAAATGGATAAATTTACCTATGTAAATTTACTTTTGCCTTTTCTACTCCTATCTGAAATGGCAGTGACCCAGTAGTCTCTGTTTCTTATCATAACACAAGACCTGCCCCATGGAATGATGGCCTATTTCAGAATAAACCCAAAATACAGTTCTATTAAGTGCATACACTCCCAAAACATCAGAGTTTAAGAAAACGTGATTTCTTGAAAATTCTGATGTAAATTTTTGGAAGTGGTCAATATCTTTGAGCGATGTTAATCTTTGCCTTGGTCATTCTTTTGTATTGCATTGTTTAAAGAATAATAGTAATAAATAAAAGCACTAAATGATAGTACAAAAGTAGCAATTTCCTCAAGTAATCTATTTAGATTGCACAATGGGGCTGGGAGAGAATCACCTATTTTGGTAAAATTACACGATTCAGAAAGCACTGCTAGCTACTCTATCTTTAAAAAGCGTATCTGGGCTAACCTAAAATCAACACAAAGATCACAAATTGCAAAGAGATGGGGAGTTACTCGGACTGTTGTAGTATTTTTGCATGTACAAAGACATTATTTTATGCTCGTTCTTCCTTTTTTTTTTTTTGCTTGCAGTCATATTTGCTAGTAGAGTCTAAATATTTTGGTTTTGACAATATACGTCGTCTGTATTTTATTTTGTTTCCCGTCCAGTCCTGTATATATACCCTTAACTTTTCTAAAAAAGAGAGACTTGGTCAGTAATTGCTCTGATAAGTGCAAAGTGAATCACTCTGATAAATGTTACTGGTATCTATTCAATTTAATTCCATACCACTGTAAACGGATGATGGATTTCCTTACAGTGTCCTTTGCTAACACTACAGAGTAGTAACTAATTTAATCCGCCACTAGATGTCATTCCTTTTTTATGCAAATATGAAAAATTACAATTTCTAGTTAAAAATTTCAGTGAAAAATACAGGTTTCAAAATAATTAATTTGCTGTATTCATAACTCAAACAATGTTTTTCTCTTCGTTGTTTTCATGTATGAATGAGATGTTGTAAACTTACTGAGGACTTTCAGCAGATCTGTCTGTGCTTAGAAGAAGATGTGGAAGTATTTCATATACCCAAGCAGTGTGCTGTTACTCTGGTTTGATAATTAGTGATTCAGTGTGGTAGATGTTGATTCAGTTAGGTGAAATTCATGGCAGTATTGGAGGTTCAATGGCACCTATTTCTGTATTTATTCAGCCCCAAGTCCTATTTCACTAAAACACAGAAATACATTTGCTTAGTGTATGTTGACTGTCTTCTCAGAACCAGTTTCCTTGCTGTCTTTTCTCACAGCCTGTCTCATCTTTTCAAGTTTCCTTTCATGGCTACACAAACTTTGCAAAGCAAAAGCCAATGAAATTCTTCAACTTTTGTGCCTTGCAGGAGGCCTCATTCTGGAAGTAAGGTGCTGGCAAAGGCCTTTATTCTTTTGATTATCTGTGCCCATTAAGTAGTGTAGCCGTTTCTATTTTTTGGGATGAAGATTTCTGAAAAATCCAGTCTACAGGAAAGACTGTTACATTTTATCTTCAGTTCTCACAGATTCACTTTGTAAATTACATTTGGGTTTTTTTAGGGGGGGGAAATATTTATACAACAATATTTTTATTTAATTGCAATTATAGCTGTGCTTAAACATTAAGTTGAATATACACTGCAATAATAATAATAATAAAAAGTGTCACAATCTTTATGCCAATAATTGGATAGCCTTTAGCATGTATTTCACTGTTGTAGTCACTGCCTTTCATTAAGGGTTCTGGGCAAGGATGCAACACCAATTATTCAAGTATGCTCTGCCATCATTTAAATAACATCAAATGTAACAAAAATGTATTCAGTGAAGCACAAAAATGTACACCCTCTTTTTTCTGTAATCTATGATCACAGCAGGGACAATGACTTTCTGGTACTTTATGAAAGTAAGATGGATTTGAAATGAGAAATTTAGTCTAATATATATATATATATTAGACTCATATTAGCATATCATAGATGCTAATGTTTTTTATATGGTCATAGCTTTTTAGACCACAGACAATTTACTGTTGATAATAATCTTCTTGAATATTTAGATGCTATGTTGTTGCCATATTAATATCCTAACACTTCTGTTTGGTATCAGATATTGATAGCTTTCCTTTAAATTTCAACTCACCTTCATTTTCATCTCCTTTATCAAACTGCAAGTCTTTTTGTTGAAAAGTGTAAATCTCTGATATGTTTATATACCATATTATTAGGAAACCCTTGCTTTTTTTGGAGCCAGATTATTTAATACAAGATCCATAATGTATCAATTTTACTTAAAATACCAAAAAGTAGGTAAGTCTGTGGTACAATACAAATATTAAAATTTAAATATTGAAGAACACTTGTAGAAATCTTACAGATGGCCTCCCTAATCTCTAGACCTGTTATTGTGGACTCTACTCCTTGCAAAATGACCCTTGGGCAGCGAGTGGTTGGAGGGTGGTGTTTCTGTGTTTCAATTAGAAACATGTTCTGCCAGCACAGTACTAATATAAGGTGATCTGGATCACTGGCTGTGGTTTGACTCCTCTTTCCCTACCAGTGTGAACTCTCCCGTTTCACTGTAGTAGCAGAAAATTGGTAATAATCTGTAGAAGTGTCAAATAAATAATGCTAGTGTAGAGGAAGTTCTGGCATGATGGGAGATATGACCTCTTTTTGAAATATCCTATTTCAATGCGATTTCTTTTTTCTCTACTCTAGAGCTGATAGGTGTTTTATGAGTCACTCACCTATTCTCTGATTTGAGCACAGACTTTTACATGAAATTTAGCTTGTGCTGTGTCAGCTAGATCAATAGACCATAAACATTCAAAACCCTTGGCTGGAGTTGTCAATTACCTGGAGAAAGGAATCAGTCCTCTGATGTCAGGTACCAGGCATTTTTGTATGCTTCATCCCTGCTAGTTGGATTTCAGCACAGTTTGAAAGACTCTGGTCATAAGACTCCTTCTTCTAGGTTCCAAGAGTACCAGTATTACCACTTTCTTCCTCTTATACGTTAATACTGCCAGCATAAGCCAGATGTCATCTAATTTACTAAGATTAGCATATTGGCATTTAAAATAGTTCTTATAGTGTACCTTACTGTTTAAAGAATTTCTCTTCATGCTCCCTCACTATAAGTTAGCTTTCAAATGCATGCTCTGTGACCATAAATTGACATTCTTTCTGTTTAGTAGTTAATATCCTCTCAATTACTATGTGTGACACGGATGCATTTAGTAACTTATAGGTGCTAGTACCTGAATGTTTCAGGAAATTTTCTATTATCGTTCAGGGTAGCAGGAACTAGCCTGAAATATTTCATATTTTATGCATGCAGTTAAAACAAAATATCTTCTACTGATTTATAGTACAGAAGAGGTATTTCCCAGCATAGCTGATGCAAATGATGGAGTTGGCTGTTTCCAGTTCTTCAGCTGTGGCAAATTCATCTTTCCCTCTTGCAACTAATTAATCTCTTGAAAATTTCAATGCCTTCAAAGATACAAAAAATAGTTTTCATTCTGTCATTACAGAAAAATATATTAGGTTATGTGGAGGAAAAGACTCATACAGGTAAACTACAATGATATTAAGCCCCTAACCACTTTTTATTTTCCAGTGGTTTCTCATTTCTTCTTGGAACTATGGTATGGCTGGATAAAGGACTCCTATTGGTTTTCCTTTAGTTTTGCCAATTTTTTTAGCCTTTTTACCAGTCTACTTCAAATCTAAATTAAAAAAACCCAACCCTGATATATGATTTTCGGGCTGACTAAGTAGAGTTAGAGATATAATCATGTCTTCATGCTTTTGATCCCTGTAGACGCTGGTTTTCATCTTTAGTCAACCACATTTCAGAAGAAATTTATGGTCACATTCAACCAATTGTTATCATGCTTGCTGAGGCATCTGTGTTTAAGACAGCAGTGAGTGATTCAGGCTCCAATTGAGTGGGACCTTGGTACTTAAAGAGCGTGGTAGGAGTGGCAGAAAGGCAAGGGACTCCCTGGAGTCTTTCTGAATGTAATCTTTCTCCATTCAAAGCTGTCCATGGAAGGGACACCCAGGGCTATGTTTCCTTGGGAATCTTAGTGGAGGCATTAAGATTTAAGCACCAGTGACTTCCATGGATTGCATATCCTCTTTTTAACAATACAGTTACTGTATTCTTAAAAAAAAATAAATCAAAACCTTCATTGAGCTACATGTTAGGTGTTTTGTCTGTCAGTCCTGTTCCTGTAGTCACCAAAGAGGGGGCACAGAGTACTGTGTGTGTTTTCTCCAAAAATGTTAGGAGATACATCATTTGTAAAGGCTGAGAAAAACCTGTAAAGGACCTGACAGACTGGCTAACAGGGCAATGTAAACTGCTCGTCTTTCTTCTGAATGTGCACACTGCAGTAGGAGCCAGCAACCATCCTCTGTGCTGTGGTGGCTGCTCTGAATGTGGCCTTTAGATACTGAACTCTGGATTGTGTACCTCCATGGATGGCTGCAGATGCTCCTGATTGCTGTGCTCTGAGCTTGCTGGATGCAAGCCAGGTCTGTGCAGAAACTGTACTCGCATTAGTGCAGTGCTGAGTTGGAACTAATAAGCCTTGGTAAATCTGAATGCATTTCATACTCCTAAATCCCTAATTCATTCTTAAAACCAGGATTTTTACCCTTAATCAACATACATGGTTAATAGTTATGAAGACCATCTTGCATTATGGTGATCCTTTCAAAACTATTTTTTGAAAAAGACCAGAATAATAAAGTACTTACCCTGATATAACTAGCTCTTCATCCTGAATAGTTATGAGAGTTTGCAAAATAGCTCTGTAATTAACATTATCAGATTAATATAATTTATTTAAATTCTTAGAAATACTGAACATCACATTCCTAATAAATCTAACGGTATTGGCTTTGGCCAGATATATTGCTCATGAAAAATATAGCTCTGAGATTTAAGAAAATTCATTCCTCTGCAGTTCTGAAATAGAACAGTGATTTTTCCTTCAATCAATATACACAAATAACAGACATTGTTAGGATTACTCTGAAATTGCACATTCTTTACTTCATTTTAACTGGAGGTTTAGCACAAGTTTGTTTTATTTAATAAAAACGGATGAGATTGTTTTTAACTGCTAGACAAGCTAAACCTGATGTGAAATTATATTCTCAGTTTGACAGGTAGACAGTAAGTTATGAAGATGTGAGTACACAAAGGATGTACTGTAGTTAATTTTAACCCTTTTAAAACCAAGTTAAGTTTCTGATAACACCAAGGAGATGAAAATGAGTATTTCTTCATTAGAATGCCATAGTAGCATACTTTTTACCTTTGGTTTAGGCCAAAATCACCAATTTCATATAGCACCTATAGTCAGTATGTTGAAGAATTTAAAAACTTTTTAGTTTAGCAAAGTAACAGCTAGATTACCTGAACAGATTAAATATTACTGTTGTGATTTATCTGTATGTCTTTTACAGTTTCATTTATACTTCTTGCAAGACACTAAATATTGTTTCAAAGCATATTGCTATCATAAGCACAAATATCTTGCAGTCTGTACATCAGTTATTATGTTGTAACCTTCTACAAATCAACAGTTTTTATGCATATTGTACAGCATGTGTTTGTTATTTGTTCTTTACTGAAACAGATTTGTAAGGTTGTTTTAGCTAGTATCATCACTGGTATGATCATATTTAGTAAATGATTATTTTTTTTTTTTTTAATTCCAAAAGTGATCTGAAGCAAAAACTATAAACTCCTATAGTTAAAAGTGATCTTTTATATTTTCTATATATAGAGAATTGTTACAGTATTTGTCACCTTGCAAAGCCCTATCATACACAGTACCAAAGAAAAGACAGGCTTTAACCAAATTCAGTTACACTTTGCAAAAAAGATTCTCTGGGAGGCTATGGTTTCCTCTGACTTTTGGTGTGTATAGTGTGGATGTGTATAACCAAACAATTCATCCAAAGTTTCTTTTACAGCTGATGAAAAGAAAGGACTTCCAGGTATGATTCTTACGACTGTTTTTAGATATGTACTTTGGCATGAGATAAACTGCCATCAGAGTGTCTATTTATGTTCACTAACTGGGAAGGCAGAAAAATCAGTAGCTCAGATGTAGGCATCTGCATTTGTTTTCCATGGCTCTAGTGGGCTTTGGAATAGGTCTTAAAAATGTGCCAGCTCTCCCTATAGTGCTCAAAAGCAAAATTGCCTCAGTGAACTGATGCTGCAGGGAGCAAGAACGCTTAATCACCCACAAAGTCTCCAGAAATTTCTGTGACAAAAGCTGCGTGTTTTGTTTGACGTTGAGTTAGATGATTATAATGGTTTTTTTTGACATTAAGATTTGTAAATCTGAAAAGATCCATTGTAGACAATTATGAAGACTAGTTTCTAGACTCCTTTGCATCAGCACGTGGCAGAAAAATTCTTTTGTGAATCTGCCTCAGTTTTACATTTGTGAATCGTGTGGGATGTTAGCTGTTCTGCTGCAATCAGTCGGCCTCATGTAATGAGGCCTTTGTGTTCTGACTGAATTTCTCTTTGTGTGGGAACATACCTTTTAGGAAAACTTTTTATCTTGGTTTCAGGTGTCACTGAAGGACAAAACTCAGTACAGAAGCACATATCCTTTGCCTTAGCAGGGCATGGGTGCTTCCTGCCCCAACTATAAATGGACTAAGAAGCTGGAAAACAAAAAGAAGAAAGGAAGGAAACGGATCATAAAGTTTCATTTGCTTTCTGCTTTGCAGGGTAGGTACAGCCCTAGACTCTCAGTCAGTAAGAAGTATAGCGCATATGCAATAACTGCTTCTTCACTCAATCACTTAACTTTTTTTCTTTTGCAATGGTTTAAACCTCAGGCAGACCCTTCCATAACTGACAGACATTGTTAGAGGCTAGCTTGCTGCCACTGAAGCCTGTAGTACAACTACTATAGACTAAAGGCACATAACGCAATGCAGTACTGAGTCCAGAAGGATGTCAAAGGAATTTGCTTCTTGAGCTTTTCTGTTTCAAGTCTATTTAAAATAAGTCATAGATATCTCCATATTTAGGTATATATATATTTTTTTTTTAAATTAGATCACATAATCATTTTTCTAAGTAGTTAAGAATAGATGCTATTACACTTTTCTACGTAGAGAACATTTATTATACAGTAGCCGTATCTGGGTTGTCTCTTTAAGAAAAGAGAATTCAGTCTCTGAATGATAGTGTTTACTGAACTCGATCCCTTCACTGTGCTGTATTCTGAACAAAGTTCCATGTAGTGCTTTTCTCTTAGAGCAGTAGTTTTTCACAGCATTTTAAATTTTCGTAATCATAACTAAATCCCACCTTTCCTCCTTGCAGAGGTATAGTTTGTATATAAAAGGTAGAAAATGCAAATTTCAGAGTTTTTTTTTCTACATGACAACTAAAATACATGATACACTGATTATAATTCCAATCTGGAAGAAATGTTAAGTGAATAATTAGGGCCACATATCCCTGAAATGCCAGGCCTAGCAAATTAATAGATAACTCCTAGGTATTTTTCAGAGTGGGTTTAACCATGACAATATCAAGACATTAGTGCCAAAATGTTTCTTCTGTCAGTAGTTATCAATATGTAACTCATTATACATATGTCATGAGAAGCAGATATTCCATTATTATGCCTTTCATACTATTATTCCATTTTTTCTTTACAGAATACAGCACTCTAAAATGTAAGAAAAATAACAAAAGGTGTGAAATTTAAGAATATGTGGAGTATTCAAATTCCCTCAGAGATCAATAATGTAAATAGTAATGTAAGGGTCGAAAGAACCGATGAACAATATTGCTTGAAAAATGCTGGTTTAGTTCAGAGGTCCTAGCAATATACTGTATGATATGTATTTTTTTTTTTCAGTAGTTTACAAGAAGTCTTCAAAGTGAGCCACCAAAATCTGGCATAAATACAATGGGTTAGATGCTGTTTCTTTGTGGCATGGATCACAGACAGTGTCAGATAGCCTTCTTCATACTTCTACTGCTACCACAGTAATAAAAAATACAAGCATAGACCAAAAAGAATAGGAATAAAGAATGAGCATTCATTTTCAGAAGAAATTATGTTACTATTTCCAGATTATTTTGTTTAAGAGAATAGATAAAAGAAAAGGTAATAGATATCAAGTCATTAACCTTTCATTTCAGCAAGGACTTCTGTTTAGTACACAGGAAAGTTTTGCTTACACTCTCCCTGCCTTACTTTGCATAAAAAAAATGTATTAAAGAAAATGGGGAAGTAATATTTTAGTTTATGGTGTAAGTCCTCTGTGCTCTCAGGTGACAGAGACATGTGACAGTTCCAGTTCCAGAACAGCACAGTTCCAGAATCATATATATTTCTGAATTCCTTTTGAATTATACCTTAAAATGTACTCAGAATCCTCTAATAGTTCAAAAAACACATTTACGGTATTGCATATACATTTGTTTTATTCTTTTGTCTGTAATTCCCAATTGTGGAACTGAGATACATATATGGATAAATATAGTGCATAGATATGTACAGTAGATATACACATATACTCAGAAACTTAGTTACTGCAAGAAAAGTATCCAACTTAGTTCCAGTAGATACCAAAACAGTACATATTTAAGGGGAAGGAAACGGAAGTCTAAATTCAGAGCTCAGTGGAGACCATCCATGTGTACAACAGACAAATTTAGAGTGCCCAATTAAGATTCATAAACACTTTATATTTAACCAAAATAAAGGTCCTAGTGGGTCTAATGCAGAGAGTTTCTTGTTCCAAAAATAAGGCATATCAACAAGTATTGGCTAGCTGGTGTGTAACATTGGAGCTAGAACAAAGAGTTCACTTGTCTGATGGGCAGGTTCTGTAGCATGTTAAGCCAGATTTTTCTGGTCTTTAAGATCCTTTTATGAATTGTCTGGCTGTTCTTTCATGGTAAAGTTAAAGAGAGATAGTTCTTGTCAACTTGTGAATTACTTTGACAGTGCATTTATACCCTGAAAGCCACCAAAGATTCTTTAAGATGACACCATCCTTAGAAAATAAGAATCACAAATGCATATTTTATGTTCATGCTATGATTTCATTTGAAAGGCACTACAGCATTGACAATCTGACCACAGTTACACAAAATCAGGAGAGTTTATTGCTATTTTAGGACCTGGGAAACTTCAGATGTAGACAACTCAAAAAAGGAGCCACAAGAGTCCAAACGGATTTGTAACACATTTCAGAGATGAAAATAAAATGTATCCCCATAAAACAATCCTATAGCTCATACCTGAATTTAGCATAAGAAGTTATCTCACTGTATTATGATTTTTTCACCATTCCAAAGGAAGAGGTTAGTAACTGTAGAGTGATGTGAGAGGAAATGGTGAATCAGGGCATCACATTCTTTTACCAGCGTCTGTGAGGAGAGATATCCAACCAGTTTAGGGTATCTTTCTCAGCCTCTTGGTACAGCTATGTTAGCAACATGTGGGAAGGAGTCAACCTGCCAGCCATCCACCTTCTTTTCCTCCCTGCCCCCTCCCACAAATCCTTCTAGCTGCATAGGCTTTCCACTTTGCGCTGGTGCTTGCTTTAAGGCAACTAGTACAGGAAAATAGAGAAGTCACTTGTGCCAACTGGTTGGTTGGTTGGGTAATTTTTGTTAACTTTTCATCCTTTTTTTTTTCCCTACTGAGAACAGAACAAATTAATCTGAGAGAAATGCCCCAGTAAAACTGGGCTAAGGAAAGGTATTATCCCCTAATGGTCCTTAATGTAGTATAGCTTAGGACTAATTACTCATTACTCAGGAGTCTCAACTGCATTCAGTGCACACATTAATTCCCATTACTTGTGTGCTCTGAGGGCACAACACTACGGGCATTAAGATTTAAAGATTTTTTTCTTCTTCTCCTGTTTTGTCTTTTCATTGACATATAAAAAGACCAGTAGGTTTAATGAGTTAAAAAATATTGGAAATGATCACAACATTTCTTCCGCACTTCCTCTCCTTCCAACTAAAGCTGATTTTGGAGCACTAAACACACGCATTAGAACCCAGGCATTACTTTAACTCACCATTTTATTCTGCAAAATGATAAGTACACTTCAGATGTGACTGTGTTTCTGACTGTCTTTTCAAGAAAATGAATTTCTGATGCTGAATTTCTGACAAGTTTATAAAGAACCTTACTTTGAAGACTTTAATCTGTGTTAAATTTGTATAAAGTTGACCAATTGATCTAGAAGTTACTAATAACTTACCAAGAAGTTGATGTAGCAGACCTGCAAATAAGGAAACTGCAGAAGCCTCCACTCCTTAAACATGGGATGATGAAAAATTTTCAAATCCATAGTTTAATATTAACCCCAGTATTGACTTAATGTAAAATTTAATGTTTGATTTACAGATTCAGTATGGATTAAAGCTAAAAGAATGAAGCAATGAATTTATAAATATCCTTGAAAAGGAACTGGAATATCAGTTGATAGTTTGGTGGTGCTGCTAAGTGATTTTTGAGAGTTTATAAGGACCTTATGATAATGAGTAGATAAAGTATGAAAATGGCACATAAAATTCAATGTAAATGGATATAAAAATGTGAAAAAGCTCTTAAATGTCTAGATATAGTACTAGATCATGAACTAAATATTTTAGTTCTATTATTCTAGTCCAGGAAAAAGGACTAGAATATTTCAGTGGAAACATACAGTGCTGAGCAGGGGCCAGCAAACCAAAGCACAAAAAGTAAACAGAAAATAAAGCAGAAAATGGCATTCTACTACTGTAGAGAAAGAACGTCTGCATCTTGGGTACTATTTGCATGACTGCTTCCCCAGACAAGGATGGCAAGAGTGGTCAGACAGATAGATTGGCTTCAGTGGCTAAGGGGATTATGGCATTTATCCTGGAAAAAATGGTTACAGAGAGAATATGAGAAAAGTCTGTAGAATCCTAAGGGATGTGAAAAAGCTAAACAGATATGTTTAACAATATTTTCATAAACCAGAAAGAATCTATATGAAATTAAGCTTATTCGGGACAAATTTGTATAATATATAGCTCCAAAACTCTTCGACATGCTACTTTTTGGATGATAAAATTTTTATGTGGATTGTGAAAACAGTTGAACAAATTCATCGAAGAAAAATTCCTCACTGGCTAATAAGGTAAAATCTGCCACTTTTAGGTTAGATTTCCTGAACTTCAATTGCTAGAAGCTATATCAGGAAAATATCACTACTGCTTGTCATGTTCCGCAGATATCTGTCTCTGATATCTGCTATTGTCTACTATCATAGACAGAGTCTATAGATAGACTGACACTTTTTTCTGATCCAGCTTGATCATTTTTGTGTTCTCATCTTTCATCTTCTAAAATAAATCTGCTTTAACAGTCCACGAGCTTAGTCCTTTTTAGTCTGTTGACATCTCTAGAGGAGGCTTTTTAATCCATTATCAGTAGCAAAAGCATAAAATTTAAACAATTCTCTTTCCAGCTCCACAAAAAAAAAACCTTTAACTATTACTTTGCTATAAAATATAAATATTTATATATTAGTAATCACATAGATCTCAGCTAAGGTGTCTCCAGTTCTAACTGCAAAAAGGAGTGTACAACTTTAGCCTGAAGCTTTTGAAGTATATGGATTCAGTTCTTGGTTTTCTAGGGAGCCAAGTGGTATTTAAGGGACTGAAGAGGACTTTCCCCAGCTATATTTGGTGTTTAACTGAGTGTAGGAAGCTAATCTCTCTATGGACACTTTTGAGTTGATGAAATTATTTGTCATGCAGATCTTTAATTTACTTGCTCTTATAATGTGTCTAACCAAGAGGGCAGGTGCACTGTATGGTATGGCCCATAAGTTCTGCTTCCCAGATTATCCTGGGAAGGAAAGCCCCTGAAAAGGACTCCCATCCTGCCTAAGAACCACATTTTTTGTGATTTGAAGTCATTTGAAGTGTAACCAGAGGAGACATGAACAATTTGACCACAGTCTGGATGTATGTCAAAATGGCACCTGTATGCACACCAAAATCAGGAACTCTAGGGCCCTCCTGTGCCCCATATCATCAGTCTTAGGTTAATGATTTGACTCAGTGATCTTAAAGGTCTTTTCTAATCTAGGCAATTTTGTGATTCTGTATGTAGCCTGATTTAATATGCCTTCTCAAAGGCATTTAAGGGGTTTTTTGGGGGGCTATATTAAGTGGCCTTATACTTCCTAACTTAGTCAGCTAAGGTTGTTGTCCAAACAGATGTAGCATGATAATCCTCCTCCTTGAAGAAAAAGGAAGATGGGGATAATATTTTTCATAAATCATAATAAACCAGATTGTTTTCTTAGGAAACTCTTCTCCAAATAGAAACCACTAAGTCAAATGTAATATTTCATTCACACTCCATGTAGAATCATCTTATTTCTTCCCTGTGGTGTTTTTCCTGAAACTAAGCAAAGAACAGCTTATGGACCTCGAGGTGATTTCAGACCTATAAAAAATTAAAATGCAGGAACTTCAGAGCACAGGAGATAATCCTTTGGTAAAGAAACCAGAAAACAATCCTACCCACAACATCTCTTTATTTACAAAGAGATGTAGTTTGTTCAGCTATTTTGCAACAAGCATAAAATTCCTTTTCTGTTGTTGACATTTCTATGAGCTCAATTCTGCATACTTTTTGTAAACAAAGTCTTATTTTTTATGTAAGATGTATAGTAAATCTCCCCTTCACTTTAAAAGCCCTTTCACATCGTTTTATTTTGAAAGCCTACACACAGCAGTGACAGAAATCTATGGGAGCTTTACCATTTACTTAAAGGGAAACAGGATTAGGTCCTTACTGATTCAGTGTGATTAATATGTATGATGCTTCTGGAGTTAGTGTAGCTTCTTGAGACTTGTTTTTGTAGCTGACTTTAGGAAGGGAACAACAAAGATCTGCATTTCTTTGAATACCACTCAACAAAAGCTATGTCCATCAAGTTTTCCTTTTCTATTGTCATATCTAAACAAAGCTCTTTTGATATGAGATTACTGATGCTGACATTAGGTGATCATTTATAAAAACAACCTAAACATCTGTAACGGTTTAGGGTCAGGGCAGCCCCTTAGACCTATAACAGACGCTTTCTGTTAACCCCCCTCCCTCCCCAAAGGGGAAGAGAGAAGGAATAAGGGAGAGAGACTGAGCGACTAGAAAAGGAAACTAG
>WTSP01027094.1:0-27465 GCA_025331215.1 Actenoides lindsayi | reverse complement strand
ACAAAAACAAGGAGAGGAAAGGATAGGTATATAAACTAACAAGAAGAGTGGGAATGAGGGAGGGAGGGGGGGGGGGGGGGGGGGGGGGGGGGGGGGGGGGGGGGAAGGATAATTTAATTGTTAACATTGGCTAGAATTTGAATGGAAATGCTTAAAAAGCAAGATATTTATCATAAAGTTTGTAATTTTGTGCTAGCCTGTGGGTGAGTGCTCTTTTGGACTGAATATTTTAAGAATTGTGGATAAAACCTCAAGATAATATTTAGCACAGAAAGAAACATGGGCGAAATTTTAGTGCCGTGTCTCTTGAAGGACAGGCATCTCACAAGCTGATTATCACTTGTAAGATGGTTGGCTGGATGCCAGTGAGTAGAAATACATGAAACAGATATGCATAGGCATTTATTGCAGGTAAGGTGGAGACGGTGTGCATCTATATTGAATCTATGAACGTATGATGAAATGTGCAAGCAACTCGCTAGAAAGATACAGCAAGGGAAAATTACTGTAAGAATATTCCAACTGCTTAAGAGTGACAGTAAAATTATACAACAGTTTAATAAGAGAATACAAATTACTGAAAGCAACGGGATACACAGAAGGAGTCTGTACAGTGGGGTCCAGCTGTGCAAATTTGAATGTGTGCAAGAGTTCCTTTAGTTTGTTTGGTGGAAATTGCTGGGGTACCTTTGCTGGAAGTAGTTGAGACTTCAGCATTATATGCATTAGCAGAGGAAAAAAAGTCAGCTGACAACTTACAGTGTGTTGTGGTGACAGCTCTGAATGCACAGTGAATGAACAGAGGCAGTTTTTATGGGGAGGAAATCAGCTTTAAAACAGACCTTTTCCTTACCTAGTTGATCTGCCATGTATTTTAAGGCACTGTTCCTAGACTCTCTAAGGAGATAATGGTGGGGACATCAGGAATACAATGGTTTGCAAAGCCTGTGTGCTCATTTGGTACAGACAATGGCACAGATTTGTCAAGAGTAAAAGTTTTCAGAAGACTGGACACTTGTTATTGAGGAAAAAAAGAAAGAGTAGATCCCATAGGCTAATGTCACAGATACAGAATTTACCTTTTAAATTATGATGATTTTATCAACATGGAGGTTACTGATGTAAGAATGGATAAAAGAGAAAACAGTGCCTTGCAGAAATATTAAATGTAAAAAAACCAGTACCTTTAAAAATACATTTTAAAATATATGTACTTAGTGTTAAGTATAAAAGATTCTGCTTTTTATTTTACTTCTTGAAAAAATCTAATCCACATTCATTCCGGCTACATCAGTATCTTTTTCTGTGCACAGGATACAATATGCCCCTCAATTTAACTTTAGCCGGAGCAACCTTTAAGTTCATGTTTTTGTCATTTATTTTATTAATCTCTGTCACTGCCTTGCCATTCGATCGACTCATCTTAATTTCGGTTTCTTTCATTTCTGCATTCACTTCACATGAGTGACCAAGTCTGTCTCTTACATTACACATACATAGATTTTAATTCTTAGTTTTATTAGAACCTTTTATTATCTAGGATTTAGCATCAGCTCCTGCTATTTGCTTTAAGCTTTGATGTAGTATCAGGAATCACTTCAGGGATAAGCAGGAGCGATAACCACTGAAACATGGTATTTGAATTTATTCACTGTTCTGAGGTGGCTGCATGTGGTATCACTAGGGTAGAGGAGTACTCTCCTTGATTAACACGAGCCCGAAATGCACCATAAGAAGTGCACAAGGCCAGCTCAAAGCTGCTCTCAGGAGGTCACCAGTCATTTCTGGGACTGTCAGTGTGCCAGCAGTAACACGGCCCCTCTCCTCCTCATCTATCACATCTGTGACTCCACAAGGTCAGCGGAACCCAGCGCTGACTCCTGATGCAGAGTGACATTTGCTCCAGTTTTTGTACTGCGTGCCAGTCGGTTTGGCAGCGAAGGTCAGTTTGTCTGACATATCCTGCATGAGGCGGACACATCTTTTTGGCATTCATCTGTTTCTGTTCAGTTGTTCAGCACAAAGCCTTTAATCAGTCTGGGTTATACAAAGAGATGTGTAGTGCAATATGCCATTCACTGGATGCAATTATAATGATGAAATTTCAGCAGTTCAAGGCAAGTGATCCCTATCAGCCCTTTCCAAAGCTCCCCAGTATGCAGTAGCATCATCTCAGTTCAACAGTGATCAATGCATTGTGTGTTTTCTTTATTTTGAATAATAAATCACGCAAACCCTACATCCACCTACTGACACATGACACTAAATAGTCTCCACATTAACATACCTGCTACACACATCATGTAGCACAGGTGCTTTCCTCAGTGTCTTTCTGCATGCTGTCAAAGCTCCTCTTTCCTTTTCATGTCTTTAGGAATCCTTTATACCCACTGTATATCCCACTCTTGCAATGTAAGGATTCCAAACCCTGCTATGCAGTTTGTTTGCAATATACCACATTCATTTCTAATGTAAGTAACTTCACACTCCTTTTAAGTCCATGTCATTCTTGTTCTTACCTTGAAAATTCTTAGGTGATCTCTTTTCTTCCTCGGCATGTAAATTGTGAGGTGTTACAAAATTCATCGCTGAATAATGGTTGGGGTGGAGTTCAATCTCACTAAGTCAAATTCTTTTTCTATCTCAGCACAGGAACCTGTGACCTCTTGGGACAATTTTGGATCAGCTGGCTTTTACTTTCAGTATTGTTCTTTTGGATGTAGTCAGTGAGTCTGTGCAGTATTTCTCCCGTGGAAGGCTTTTATAACTCTTTTTTAAGTTTAGCAACCTTAGCCTTCCAGCTTTTCTGATGTTTTGGGAGTCTCTGTCTTTTTAAGTTTTTAACTCTAAGTACTTTACAGCTTCCTACTGTAATTACTCACATAATATGCTACAGTAGCTCAAAGTCCGATTGTTTAAGTATCTGAGTAGGACATTTCATGAAAAATTACTTCTACAAGCATAGCTTTGTACTTGACATTTCTGTACAGAAGTCATTAAACAAGAGATTAATTCTCCTTTGGGCTCAGTGGAGTTCTTATCTGTGTGAGCAAACCTATCAACTATAAAAGGACTTTTCATATCAGTCATGATTGTAGGACTGGACTCTTGTCTTCATCTTTTGGAGACGATTTAAGGCCTGCTCAGCAGCATCTGCTTGTGGCATGGAGTGGAATATGTGTCCTGTGCCAAGTGGTCTGGTTCACACAGCTTATTGCTCGTCCCACTCCGATGAAAACCAAAAGGCCATCCTGTTTGTCCTCTCGTTTCTCTTCCTGCAAAATAACAACTGTCAGAACATGTTGTGGAGTAAGAATGAATGGAGCAACATTACATGCAATTTTTTATTCTTTTTTTAAGTAAGTGCAAGAGCTGTTAGTTCACTGCTGTTCCAGTCATTGTTTGGTAGTTTTGCTAATCGTAATAAATGATCTGAACTTTCATATCTAAAGCACAAGGGGTTTCTGTACTCAGTATTGTATCTGGAAAATCTACAGGTTAGTCATGAAATATCATTTTAAGTATCTGCCGATTATTTTGAAATTTGGAGCCTCTGATTTTTTCCATCTTCCATCTGATTCACCTGTGGGTATTGCCTTTTTCGTAGCCCACTCACTGTGTCGAGAGAAATGCTCATGAAAGATATTGTACCTAAAAGAATTAGAGAAATCCTGCATTTCCCCAGTGATTTCTGGGACTTCCATTTCTTCTGCCAGTAGCGATTCAGTTATAAGCATTCTCCATGTAAGTCCATCTTTATAAATGGACATTGTGTTTTGATTATTTAGAACCTGAAGTCACAAAGGGCATGTTGCAATTAAATTTACTTTGGTAGCAATTGAAAATGTATCGTAGTAGTTAGAATCCCCACGGGAAGGTTTCTAATAAAATCTCTATTGAATTTATTCGTATGTCGAAAGAACAGCCAATATCTGAAGTATGAAATGTCAATAAAAGTAAAAAAGTATTAGCATTTAGTGTATGTTGCAGTGCACAGCCTTGCCACTTAGAACATTGCGGCTTTGTATCACAAAGCATTTACCTGCTTTTAAAAATATAATCTCTAAAGGAAAATAGAATTAGTCTGTTAAAAACAGAGTTCCCTAGTCATGAAAATGGGTAATTTAGTGTAAGATATAATCCAATATACATAAATATGTAAAAAAAAAAATTGTGTTACAGAAGTGGAAGATAAAATACCTGTAATGTTTTTTATTACCGTGAATGCAGATGAGAGAATCATTTTCTAACATTGATGCATGTGGGGATTCGCTGGCATCCTCGTGGTAGAGGCCACTCAGCTGTCTGCTTGCTATATTATGTTCTCCACTGGTTTGGATAAAAGATAGCACTATAAAAAGTGTTAAGGCAGAGGAGATACGGCAGAACGTTGTTCCATTAACTTGACGTCCTCTTTATTAAGCTTCTAACTTATGCTTGGATTCCTGTGACACCTACTAGTTCTGAGTGCTCTGCCAAATGCTAAATCAGTGGCAAAGGGAGAAGTTTTTATTTTCGAGTCAGTTCTTCAGGAATAGTACCATCTGCTTCCATAGCCCCAGACAACCCACCAACAGTAACTCAAAACAAAAATACCCCTAGACGGGATACTTTTCACTCAGGGGCTCCAGTGTTACAAAGCAGAAAGCACTACCTGGAAGCCATCCAGGTCTGTCTTACGTTGTCTGTCTTTTGCTGACCAGCCATCAACAAGAGTGTGTTCCTTCTAGCCAACTGCTCTGAAATGCATAAGGCAAGTGTTGGCCTGTATTGATCGCATTGAACGCTGAGTTGGACTTTCTTCAGACTGTTGTCTCCTTCCTGTTCAGTGTAGATCCCTTCACATCCCCCTTCCACCTCAAGTTCAATGACTCAGTGAACAACATTTAAATCTTGACCGCTGTCAATGTATTTACTGCATCAGAAACGTGGTCTTCTTGGTAGTGGGGGAGAAAAAACCAAAAAAACCACCCAAAAAACCAAGCTCAGATTCCAGTACAAAATTCCTGCTTATTAATTTCAAATACAATTTTCATTCTCTAACACTAATTTCAAGTATTCCATTTGTTTTCTATATTATCTGTGGAAAAGGCTGAGTTAATTGAAGTCAATTCCACATGTTTATTCATGGAATAAATGGAAGCACGGGAAACACATTAAATTATTTGCCCGCGAGCTCAATTACCACTGTGAGAGTTTAGGCATTTTAAAAGCTGCTATAGAAAAGCAGATGTTTAACTTCCAACAGCTGCTCTGTAGCCATCTGCTGTCACCTTTCTGCCTTTCTCTAGCCAGCACCTATGAGACTGAAATGAATTGAGAAGTCTTCCTAACTTTCATGTGAGTTACTTCACATGGAGTACTGAGACTCTACTAAATACTTTGGCAGGTTTCCAGAGTCCCTTTCTTTTTCTGTTATGTGGGTTTATTTAGTAATGGACAGAATTTGTGCTTTTTTTTTTAAAAAAAAAAAAAAAAGGAGTTTGTGCATGACTGTCTACCACGCTCTGGCTATCGACATGTCTATCACATTGCCTGTTTCTCATCTAGAGTCCATTTTGGGCTAAATAAAGGTAAATGTTGTTTGTTTTACAGTACCCTTTTGCTTACGCCTTCCATAGCTTTGCAGTTGTGGAAGCCAAACCACCTACGTTCACTTCCCACAAGCACACACAGGCACGCACACGCACAATGCTAGCATCTTCATTATTGTTTGTATTATTTTACTCATCTTTCAGGTCTCCTGTAATGGCTGGAGGTCTATTTGCCGTTAACCGGAAATGGTTTTGGGAGCTGGGAGGCTATGATCCAGGGTTAGAAATATGGGGAGGAGAGCAGTATGAAATCTCCTTTAAGGTAAGTCACCTTAAATGCCACGTCCTTACTTTTTTAGTGCAAGAGTCATGTGATCACGACGCTTTCTTTCATACTGGCTTTTGTCTTGAAATAAAATTAATTTTGCACAATACTACTTATTCTTTAGGAATTCCCACTAATTTCACAGAGAGCTGTGCTCCAGAAGCCAAACAAAAATCACACTGAGCACAGTTCCCTCTGAAAATGCAGTAGCTTAGCACCAGAATGAAGTTCTACCTTGTTCCTTTCATCAAGTCTTCTCCGCTCTACCACCTCTCAGGTGCTTCATTTACTTCATGCTGAAATGTTGAGCTCAGCTCAATAAGCCAAGAGAGAACTAATGCAGGAGAAGAGGAGAATTGCATCATTCTCTGCCCAGATCAGCACATTTAGTCATCTCTGTGAGTAGGTTCCCTTGGAGTTAGCTCAGGGAAATGGGTAGAAATGGAAAGTCACTGGAAGAAGAACCCCTTTCAGTAGCAGCGAATCACTAGATCTGCTCAGCTGCTATAAACTGTTATCTACAGGACAGCTTTTCAAAAGCAGATTATTTTTTTAATTGCATTTGAGTTATTGTAATAACAAAGTATATGGGGAGTTTTCAAGCATTCAGGTTATGTACAGCCACGGCATATCTTCATATCCTCTATGTGGACACGTGTATTCAAATTAATTGCTTGGCTTTTAGATGTTGAGTTGGAAATCTTATTATTTTCCACATGTAAAATTGGTATTTGCATTAGTTTGAAGACTAACATGTCACATTTTGAAAATTGATTTTATTGTCCTCCAGTACACCCAAGGATGTAAGAACTTTACCTCATGGCTTCTACATGTAAAGATTTTCAGCGACTCGATGGAATTTCATGACATAGATGAATTGAGTCAAACATTATTTGGATAAAGCTTGGAACTGAAATTAGAAATCACATTTAGCTTCAGGACCTTTCCAACCTACTTCCAAACTCTGATAGTGTAAAGCCTAGTAAATAAATTTGGTATGTCAGCCATGACTAATAGCATACATCTTGCTAAATCTGAGTTTCAACAGCAATTGAAAGACCAGAGCTGAGGCCAGCCTGTTGAATGAAACATGCAATGTGGCCCAACACTAGGCTGCCAGGCTGCCTTTACAGGAGTTATCCAAAACAGCAAAATGGTCTCTATTAACTGTGCTACTCTCATCTTTCTCTAAATCCTTTCTATACCCCAGCAAAATAATAGGGGAAGACAGGGGAAACCTAATAGTTAAACAGCGTATTTAGAATATATTGATTTACCTTTGGTCCATTTAGGTTGTTTTTTAGGCAAATGTAAGTAGTCATTAGTAGCTGTCACAATGGTCACCAATGATTTTATTATCCTATTTCAAATATTCCTTTTATTCTTCACCACAAAGAATGTATTTGTAATGCTCTCCAGTCTTTGGATTGAAACCATGGTAACAGCACTGGAAATTGAGATACTAGATTGTCCCAGGGTATTTTGCTCAAGTGATAAGATTTTTGGAGGCAGCTGTGTCACACTGGGTCTCATTTCAGTCGCATCTCCTGATTTATCTCATTATTATATACTGACCTTAGGGTCCATGTCCTTTCTTATTAGTGTTAAAATAATTAAAAAATACTCTTTGGAAATTATTGCCAAATAGGAACTTTCTATTTGAAGAATTTAACACACGTAAGTTTTAAAAAGGAGACTGCTATTTGGTTTGGAATGACAGAAAATGGGAGAAAAATCACAGAAGTGGAAGGGAAAAACAGAAAGGACTGGGTTTTGTTATATCAGAATCACCATTACCAGCTTGGGAAAGGTTTCTGCTTCAGCAGTTTTTTGTCATCTTAAAACTTACATAAATGAGGACAAGTTAAACAGGCAGTTCAATTTACTGGCTTCATTCACAGAACTTGTGAAGGTGGTGGGCTTGCCATCTCTCTGTTATTCACAAAGGCAGTGAAGATGCCAGATGCCCAGCCTGGTTCAGTTTCCTCAGCTGCTTGAGTTGGATGTGAAACTACATCTTGCCTTTTCTTGGAGTGTCCACATCTATGGCCTGTGGAAATGTCCTAGGATCGGTACCAGCCCTTTGTTGATGCCCTGTTTCCTATTAATGTTATTTGGCTTGGCAAATAATTATTCGGTGCATCTTGCCTCAGGGGCATCTCTAACCATGAGATAGATAGCTATTCTAGAACATTTCTTCCATGATTCAGCTAATTTTTAAGTATTTTGTAAAAATATGACTGGTTTTCATTAAGAAGTTGCAAGAATAATGGGGAATTTGTATTTATAAGACTGTTTCAGGCTAATCCTTACTCTCAGAGATAGACATCGTGTTCCTTTTATGTTCTTTGTGTATCTTGCTTTTAACTTTGAGATTCATTTGTTCAAAAGCTGCAATATAAGTGTAAATAAGTAAACAATCTATCTACCATAAATGGAAACCATGCAGATGATATGAACTAGTTTCAGACTGGGGATTCTTGTAGTTAATTAAAATACAGCGGTGTAGTTACGGGGGAATCATGCCAGGGCAAGAGAAGTCATGTGCTCCTTAAAATACAGTGTCTGGTTCATCTTAAATTGGTTGCCCTGCTCTGTGATCTGGAGTGAGGAGTGTTTGAAGATCATTTCTGGTCCTCAGTAATGCATTTTAAGTGCTCCAGATTGACATACTTCTGCTTAACACTTCAACAGTAGGTCCATGTACTACAGAGTCCAGGTAAGCTGTGGCATGTCTTTAATCAGCACTGCTAATGTTTTGATAAAGAAAAGGTTACAGGTATGTTCAGAAAAAATTTCCACAAATGTGTTTGTCCACTATTACGTTTATGTATCCAAATTCAGTGGTGGCAAACATGGAATAATGTTTAAGAAACAGTATATGTTTGATATTCTCTGGCCTAATTTTACTTGGAGAAGAATTTGCTAGGTGTTGGAGTGAAACTTCACAGAAACATTCACAAATTGTACAGGGAAAAGATGACTTAACACTCTAAGATCCTATTAAGGAAAAACATCTTCTCAACCAAAAGCCTCTGCATTATTGTACCAGAGACATCTACAGTCACCCCCACAATTCAAGTTACAGGAGCAATTTCTACAAAGGAAGTGGGAAGTCATGAGTGAAAAGTGGGCTTAGAGAGTCAGAGAAATTGGTACTTTCAGGAAAGTATGATGGCTAGATCTGTCCTAGTCAAGACTCAGCAAATTAGTTTCCCTGAAGTCCTCTGACTCAAGGAATTATTAGCTTCTTCATCACGAGCATAATATCAACTACCCTGCTCTGCTCACTGTAATCTTCTACAGCACTTTGCAAACCCCAGACACACAGTGCATTAAAGTCTCGTGCTGGATCAAGGGCCATCATGCAAGCTCAAAGGGAATCACTAATAATAGCAGAGCCATATTGCCTTATGAGTCCAAGAGTTCAAGGACTGATTAAAAGTTAGATTAGCAGGACATGTGGTTGCCTGGGGAGTCAGGCAGCAGTTCCTGACAAGAAGAGGTCAAACTAGATCTAGGAAAGGTGGTCAAGCTGGGAAGCTTGGAGAGAAAGTGTCAAAGTCGATGTTTCTCTTTGTCCGTTTCACTAGATGTGACCTGAGGTGACAGGCAGCAGTCTTCAGTGCAGAGCACAGTCCTAACCAAAAGTCTTTTTTCTGGAGGAGAGGTTGCATTCTCTCATTGTGCAGGGACGGAAGGTGGATGGCGTGAGCAAAATATATATATATATATATATGTGTGTGTGTGTGTGTTTGGAGGTAGAAGATGTTTGATGGAAAAAGGATACTACGGAGCGAGTCTGCAGTGAATCTAAATTTACTGCAGTGTAAGTCGATAAGTTTCTCTAAAGTATAGTCTGCTTTGTAATGTTTCCGTGACATTTGGAATTGTGCCACAGCAGGAAAGGAAACTTCCTCAAACTTCAGGCATGGCTGTTCCGAGGTGCTAAGTTGTCAGGAACACAGAGACAGGTTAAAAAAAAAAAAAAGCTGCAGCTTCAAAATGTGCTTGACCTTTATTTCCTTGCCTACAAAAAGCAACAGCTTTCTTTTTCTGTTCTTTTCTTGCTTGCTAGCATTGCTGCAGAAGACAGCAGCAAGCGCAGCACCAGGTGCCATGCTGATCAACTGCTGTTTCCAAATAAGAGAGTCAAAATATGACTTCTTCATTAAATAGTTCCTTAGATTACTTCTTACCTAAGAAATAATGTGCAGCATTTTCAATTTTTTGGCAACATAACCTTGGGCTCAATTGTTTAAATTAAAAAAATCTGGATGATAACTGCTGATGACATTGTTCAGAGAGTACTGTTCAGCGTAGCAAAGCACTGGCACTGACCTGATTAATAACATCTCTTCTCAATAATCAGGGAAGCCACCCTTCAGGAAATTCTAAATCGACATCTGTCAGAAAGGCAGGGTTTATGTAGTAATATCCAAAATATGGAGTGATGTTTGCTGAATATCCTTGTGGTGCCACCAGGTGCCCACCAAAGCGGCTCTGTCACTCCCCTCCTCAACTGGATGGGGAGAGGAAATGTAACAAAAAGGCTCACGGGTCGAGATAAGGACAGGGAGAGATCACTCACCAGTTGAGGTCATGGGCAAAACTGACTCAACTTGGGGAAAAATGTATTTATTACCAATCAAATCAGAGTAGGTAATGAGAAATAAAGCCAAATCTTGAAACATCTTCCCCCGACCCCCCCCTTTCTTCCTGGGCTTAACTTTACTTCCAATTTCTCTACCTCCTCTCCCCCAGCAGTGCAGGGACACAGGGAATGGAGGTTGCAGCCAGTTCACATGTTGTCTCTGCCAGTCCTTCCTCCTCACACTTTTCCCCTGCTCCAGCATGGGGTCCTTCCCACAGGAGACAGTCCTTCACTAACTTCTCCAGTGTGAGTCCTTCCCACCGGCTTCAGTTCTTCACGAACTGCTCCAACATGGGTCCCCTCCTTGGGGTGTAGCCCTTCAGGAACAGACTGCTCCAATGTGGGTCCCCTTTGGAGTCACAAGTCCTGCCAGCAAACCTGCTTCAGTGTGGGCTCCTCTCTCTCCATGAATCCACGGGTCCTGCCAGGAGCCTGCTCCAGTGTGGTGCTTCCCACAGGGTCACAGCCTCCTTAGAGCATCCACCTGCTCCAGTGTGGGATCCTCCACAGGCTGCAAGAGGGTATCTGGTCCACAGACTACAGGGGACAGCCTGTGTCTCACTGTGGGCTGCACCATGGAGTGCCTGGAGCACTTCCTCCCCCTCCTTCTTCACTAACCTTGGTGTCTGCAGAGTTGCTCCTCTCCCGTATTCTCACTCCTCTTTCCAGCTGCAGGTGCACAGGATTTTTTTTTCCCCCTTCTTAAGAATGTTATCACAGAGGCACTACCACCCTAACTGATGGGCTTGGCCTTGGCCAGTGATGGGCCTGTCTTGGAGCCAGCTGGCATTGGCTCTGCTGGACACAGGGGAAGCTTCTAGCAGCTTCTCACAGAAGCCAGCCTGGTAGCCGCCCCACTACTCAAACTTTGCCAGACTTTTACACGGGACATTTCTTAGGCATTGTAAGTCATTCGTAAAGAAAGATGCTAGTGGTGATACCACAGCCTCTTTGAATCTAGTCACCTATATCTACAGTTGGTTTATCTTTATCCATGCTGACACATCTTCCAGATTCTCTTCATCCCTGTTTTCTAACACACGCCTCCAAGTTAATTAATCTCTTTCTGTATCATCATCATTGATTCCCTTCACTGTTGACGATCTTGGCAGGAGACAGGGAGCGAGGAAGCATTACCACTTGCCAATGCAGTTGTAATCTATATGAAGACCTTACAAACGTGGAATACTGCCACTTTTTTCAGCATTTTAGAGGTGCTGGTGAGTGCTGTTGAAATACCCACAGTCATCAGTTCCCAGGTTCCACAGTACGGTTTTACTATCCCTGGCAGGAAATCCCACTGCACCACTAGTAAATGGTCTTGCTACTTGTGAACCCATTGACTGCAGATTTACAGTCAGTGATCCTATTTTTCAGTTTTTCCTTGCGTTTAGCTGAACATTCTTACTACATGGAAAAAGTTCACAGGAGAGTATTCTTCTTGCTCCTTCTCTTCGAATGCTAAATACGTCCTTTGGGCTTATATTTCAGGAAGAGTGATTGAAAAATCCCATAAAGTTTTTATATTCTTATTTTCTACAACTCTTTCAGCTCCATTGTGGTAATACATTTATCCTGTTTACAGTCTTATCTTTGCACAACGCTGAAAGCACTGAGCTGACAGCTTTGCGTGGCATGCTTTATATTCCTCATCCACCAATTTACTGTTTGTTTGTCTTTTCCATCCATTTGGTGTCTCTCTGTTGTCTGTCTTGTTACTGACTCGCAGCAGCAGTATATTTCTCAATTAGTCTTGAAGCCTGATCCAAAATCCATCCAGTCCCTCCCCCCCCCACCTCGATCTTTTACATACATACATATGCTTATGTTCCCGTTCCACGGCAACACATCCTCCACTGCTCAAAAACCATGAGTCTCTTACTGTGGTAATTATGATTACAGTGTGGCATATGGATTGGAGTCTCATTCTCGCATGCACGGTATTTACATTTTCCAGACACTCCCCAGACTCGATCACTCATAAACTAGAGAGATAAGGGCGGGGGTAAACAAAACAAAACCACAAGAGCAAGCAGATTTGAATTTACAGGCAAAGAAGTGATGTGAAAAGAGAGTGATGCACCCAAAACCCCACAAGACCTGTAGAAAAGAGCCAAAAAAACCCCATGCATCCGTGACATCTACACCCCAGTCGGGAACAAAGCCACATAACCACAGCTTAATACCTTTTAAAGCTTGCATTAATGTTTGCTGTTTGTTTTCAAGCATCCCTATAAAGTGTTTTGCAACGTTCTGTTGGAAGAAACTGTATGAACATAAATTGTAATACAGTGTAGAGATGACACATAAACCACTCTTCTTTTGATCCTTCCAAGCTGAAATTGCATTGTTTGGGTTTCATCTCTGGTTTTTATTCCTCAGCTGCAGACCAGATTCACTGGTTTTATAAGGAGGAGACATAGCAATCTTGAGAGTTTCGTTGCTTGCTTCTTAGATAAACAGAGAGGTCTCGGTGTTTCAGTATCATTTTCCCAAATATCCCACACCACCTGAGTTCCTTTCATGGTACACTGGACATCTGTAATATTTAACACAGAAGTCATTCTTCAATTTCTTGCATTTAGCACATGTGACACAAAAGTGCACATTGTGAAGACAAAGTTGCCAGAGTTGATCTTCCCGGGAAAATATTAAAAAAATGCTTTTAAAATAATTCTATAGCTGAAAGTTAAACAGGAACAGCTGCTAAATGCCCTTCAAGGAAGCCCAAGATTCATTTCAATTACCCTGCAAAGCACACCTCAGGTGCAGCACAGCATTTTCAAGCTTTATATCTATCAAATATGAGCCTAGCACAAAGTGTTATTTCCTTCCACTTGTTATTGCCTCAACATATCTGACAGTTGTTGGGTTTTTTTCTTAATTCTGTTTCTCCTTTTCTTACTTCTTTTTTTTACTGATATTGCTTTAGAGGAAATGCAATATATATCATCTTCAGCTCTCATGGACTGAGTAAAATTATACTGGCCTATATATAGATATTTCTGCTTTCTTGTCTTTTAAATTTGTTCTGCAGCTAACTTTTGTCTGAGTCAAACTGCAATGCTGTCTGCTCTTCAAAGCCTAAAAAACTGGGACTGTTAATCACTGTAATATCTTGTGTAGCCTTTGAAATAATAGTTTCATTTCAAAAGCCATAATAAATAGTAAATACAGGTCTGCGCTTTCATTGGTGCACTGGGTTGCTTGAAGACAGCCACAGAGAGGAGGTTCCCACTGAAACAGGTACAAGTGTTGTAAAATAAAAAGTATTGGTAGAAAGGTATCTTTTTTAAAGGTAGCATTACGCAATTTATTTTAACACTACCATTTTTATGATTTTTTTTTTGAATATGTTTTCCAGCAAATCAGGTGACATGGGATTAAATGGGTGAGGATTTCAAGGTTTTCTTTAAGAAGCAGATCTTACAAAATGTTTTTTCCAAGAAAATAATGATCCTGTCTACATAGCATTGCAAGACTGCTCTGGGCAGTGATGAACTCTTTTGGCATGGAGGCAGAGCATTCATTTGGCTCTCCATTTCCAAACCACTACCAAATGTCCTCCCTAAGAAGGACTGTGCTCACTAGGAGACCAGATAAGATATCCTCACCGCAGAAATAGGGGTGAAATACTCTTGATTCTGCCAACATACATGCTTCTATGTGACAGAATGATGCCCAGGACAGCTGCCTTTATTACCCTGTGTCACTAAATTTGTCTCCTTACCACCAGAAGCACCTACCCAGAGCTCCTATGCCTTAGTTTTCTCCATTGACAGTATGAATAGCACCGTCCGTCTCAGGGGCTGAACTCCAGCACGCTGCCTTCAGCAAGTGCTTTCAGTCACACTCGAGCACTAAGTTATCCCATATTTCAGTGTTCAGCATCTGCACGTGCAGATTACTAAAATCTAGTTCCCAGCTCGCAGCCACGCTGCCAGGACCCAGCAGATACACCCACTGTAACACAAAAAAAGGCAAGCACAGTGAAAGAGGCCAAACTCTTGCCTTTTTCACTATTGTTTTAAATTAAGGAAATTAATCATTTTCTTTTCCTGTGATTTCAAAAAGCCAGTAGCTACAGCCAGATGGTGGTGGGTAGGACGACAGAGACAGAATAAGAAATGTATGGTAAAAAAAGTGTAGAGATGCACATTGTTCTCTGCAAGACTTATGTGATTTGTGTTCACGTAATTTCTGATACCTTTTTTCAAGGGTCTGGTTACTGCTGCTTTAATTCGCAGCATATCAACTTTTGGATTAATTCCTTTATGGAAATGACTGGTGAAACTTTCAGTTGTCTATGTTCCTGCTCTGCTTTAGCCTCAGTAGCAAACCAATTTCACACCATTTCACTCCAGAGTGCATCTAATACAGATAAAATTCCTTCATATATGTAATGCATGGACCTAAATTCTCTTACAGATTCATGGAAATGTTTTGTGAAACATCTTTCTGTATGTCCACATGAAGAGACATGAAAAGGACAAGCTCTTTCTCTCTGTCAGCTTTGCTGTGGTTTTCTTTTAAATTGGGGGGGTGGGAGTTGTTGGTTTTTTTTCATTTTCAGTCTAAAAGTTGAAAGCTGAGACCACAAGTCTCCCTTACATGGAATAAGAGCCATTATCTTCTAAATGTGTGGGAAACAAAAAAAAAAAAAATGTTTTGACAGGATTAGGAAATAATTTTTGTGATACCAATGTTTTCACTCTAAATTTATTTATAACTCTTGCTGGGTGGTTGGTTTTAGGATACTTAGAGTTCTTCTTGAGAACTTAGGGGGTTGATTTTGTTGTTATTTTCCATTTCCCTGATTTGTAAAGTCAAATTGTTTGTAGTTTTGTTTTGTTTTGAAATCAGAAAGGAATGAAAGTCATCTGATAGGCATATTGGAGTCTGGTGGCTCTTCATTGCCAGAGCATAGCAAATCTTGCCCACTGGTTGGCATGATTGCCATAGTTCCACATGACCTTGCTTTCAGGTACACTTGGTAACACCTAATCATGCTAGATGAAGAATTCCTTATTATTATATTCCTTATATCAGGATACAGCTGGATTTTTAGAACCATGAAGTACTCACAGCTTGCATCAGTTTTGACTGTGTTTTGGTTGCTCAGACATGAAGCATCAAACCTGTGTACTCCAGATGGTTCCCTCTGCTTCAGGATTAAAGTATTCATGATGAAACATAGCAGCAGGCTCTTCTTCCTCTGCCTACACAAATATGATCAGAAGGAAATTGATTTGTGTCCCTTTTTCTTTACGAAATTAGGTGCATCCTTACAAAATGAAGAGCAGCTTAATATATGAACTCTGTACTCACTATTCTAAATGTAAGCCAGGTGTTTGGGAGAAAAAAAATGTACTTTCAATTGATCATTTGTTTTACTCAGCCTTCTTTCCGTATGTTTTAAACAACAGGCACAATACTATCTTGGTTGTGTTTCTAGGAGGACCATTGGTAGATATTCTAAAAATGGTTTCTGGTTTTATTTTGAACACAGTCTGCCTTTGCAGAGTGTGATTTCAGGTAGGTGAGCCTGCCGTGTTCCCCAATTGCAGCTGCCAGCTTGCCGAGAAGGCCACCACTGTGGCTGTGGGAGGGCTCAGTACAGAACCATGTGTCATTTTCACATACCCATTACTTAAAAATTCTTTTTTGCCTTGTTTGTTTTCAGGAATCATTCTTTCACTTGCTTTCTGCCTCTTTTCCAGGTGTGGATGTGCGGGGGTGGCATGTTTGATGTTCCGTGCTCTCGAGTTGGACATATCTACAGGAAGTACGTCCCATACAAAGTCCCTTCTGGAACCAGCCTGGCACGGGTGAGTAAATTGGTCTTCCTGTTTTTCATTTTCATTCATCATCAGTCTCTTCATTCCCTGTGAACTAGTTTCCAGTAAACCATTAAAATGGAAAATGAATATTTATTTTTTCTGAAATGAGATGTGCGGTTGCTGCAGTTACGCTGCCTTCTGGAGATAAGGCTGCCAAGAATGAAAGGGAAGTTTAAAAATACAGGGTTGGACATCTATCACAGAAGCACATTTTATGCTGACTCAAAGGAACGTAGGAATAACCTGAGGCTTAACAGTTCTCAAACTGCGCAGCGTAGTCAGTTACAGTTTTTACAGGGAGGATCAATTTGAACGTGCATTTTCTTATCAATCAGCAGAACAGGCAGTATCTCACAGAAGGGACATTTTCTAAGGCAAAAGAACTGAGTAACAATGATTTGAGCGGCTTAATTATTGAGTAAAACCTGGTTGTGGAACACATCCAGCTCGGAGCTACGTGAGTGAGAAATTACAAGACTTCTACACATTTCTCTAAGACTATTGAACACATCCATACCCATGAGGGGATTTTTGCTCTGGAGAAAATGTTCTATAACTTTCTGGAGATGTTCACAGGATGTCAAAAGGTGGGAGGCAAAGGGCACAGATGTAGCTTCCAGGCAGCTACTAGTATTTATTCATGCTTGAGTTTAATCTTTTCTGGTTTAGAGGATTTTTTTTTTTAAAATAAAATGGCATTAATATTGAAGTCTGCATATTGCCATAGGGTAGTATTTTATGAATCTTTTTTTTTTTTTTCTTAATGTGGTATGAATAAAAGAATAAATTTCTTGCTTTAAGGGGGAGATGTTCTTGGTTTCAGCACCACAGGACAAGGCTTGCTGTAGTAACTGCAGCAGAGGGGCCACTTGTGCTGCCTGCCTGACGACTGGCTAGACAGAGAGGATTTGCCTTAGAAGAGAAATCAGTGCAGACAGTGCCACACACAGTAATGGGATTAGTGGTGGTGTTAGTGGTGCTGACAGAAACTGCACTGACTAAACTGCGAGATTAAAATCTTCCCCCAGTATAGCTCTGTGTAGTATCAGAGCTTCCCCATCCGTATTTTCTGCACTGGCTGAAATAAACTGCTTCATTTATGGTATCCCCTGCAAAAATCACTTACAACTTGAACTAAGAAATCCAAAGCTCAGTCTCTGGTTTTCTCTATTACAGCACAAAGTACCTGATTAGAGAATATGCTGTCTCGTGCATTACTGGTAGGTAATTGTGCTCCTACTATCTGTAGGAGCACAACGCAGTCATTGCTATTCGGACAACCTGCTTCTCGTATAGCTCAACACTTAAGTAGCTCTCATGGAGGCACTCGGTGCTTAGAGCTGTCAGGCAGCCACAGCCTGCAGACACCCTGTACTATTTATTTTAGCTTGATTTCAATAAGTCACTTCTGAAATATTACCAAAAAAACATTCCAAGTTATAAAAATGAAATCTCTGCCCATGCACAGACCGCCTGCCTTCAGTCTTGTGGGAAAAGATCTGGTGTGCTGATTGGGTGGGGCTTATCCTTTCATTCAAATAACGGATAGTTACTGCTGTGTTCTGGGCATCCAAGACACGATGGTTAGGTAAATTTCTGGCATTTGTCACCGTAAGAAAATTTGCATTCTCGGGTTCCCAGCTTTTTTCCGGTACAATGTTCTAAACCAAAACATTGATGTTAGAATACATTGCGTTAAGGCTGCCAAGAGCACAAGATCTTCTGTACATAATGCATGTGCAATGTACAATAACTAGCCGAGGAAGAGAGTTTGGTCCCTGACCCGTCAAATGGTGTGCAATTTTAAGCCTAAAAAATACTCTCTTTCTCTTATCCAAGCCAGAAGAGGAAAAGCGAGGACAGATTCAGTCTTCAGTGTGTCAGTCCCTTTGATACAGACCACTGGTGTTCCAAATAAACTGCCACAAATGGAGCTGTTAGCCAAAATAATACTATGGGAGTATGCACAGGTGTGGCCTGGATATTTCAGCTATCTTTGCATTCTCCTCCAATATTATGTTATATCCTGCAAAGTTTATAGTCTACCCCTTGCAAGTATTTTATCTAAAACTTCCCTCTAGTTCAAGAATATAATGAAAAGCACACTCAAGATTATCTGGAAGTATTATCCCTGTTGCCAAAAGCAGTACTTTCACTACTAAGTACTTTCCACAAAAATCACTACTAAGTAGCTTCCAGAAAAATCCATTTCCATCTTCTGCTATGTAGAGGAGGAGGTTGGAGATGCAGTTCGCAAGGGAATGAGCCCTAGGAAGCCCAGCTAGGATTGTATAAATGATTGGAAGATTCCCTTTGTTAATCAAGGGAGAATTTCCCCTTCTGCAGATCCTATGTTGGCAGATTTTCCCATCCTATCCCACAGCAGCAGCACAAGGGATACAGAGACTGGAAGAGGACAGAGCTTCTAGACAAATTCTCACATAGCCCAAATCATGCCATGGGTTTCTTTTCAAGCTGTTTCAGCTTATGCTTGCCCTTAACAAATAACACTTAGTGAGCGTTTTACCTTCCCTTGGGATTTCACCTCTCTGTATCTTTTAGCAGCAAGTTTCAACACACAGCTTGAGGCAGCTGTGTGACACCTGACCACTCGAGATACCTTTTTAAAGAGCTGGGACTTGGCACAAGGATGGCAAATGCTGTAGTAAATAGTCTTGTCAGCAGCTCTGTTCCACCTCCCCATCACTAAATAACCATTAGCGTGCCACGCGCAGTAGCATGTATTGTGACATCAGTATTCTGTATCCTTCTCCATGCATTCACCTTCTTATCTGTCACTCGAGACCTGCAAGGCCCACGCGTCCGTTTTGCTGACACGTACCCCCTGAACTGCAAAGCAGCTACATATTAAACACTCTGTCTGAAAAACTGTTTCGTGGGACAGAGCAGAAGTACAGCAAGCTGTTAACGTGCGTAGTAGGTTTATAAAACAGACGGTGACAACCAAACGCAGGGAAAAAAAAAGCTGAATATTTTTGTCTGGAGATGTCTTAAGATGTTGCTGCTTGCCAAATGCAGTCAGTGTCCAATTTACAGGTAATTGCACATAAAGGAAGATTAATGGGCACGCAGATGTCAACACTGATGCCACGTTATAATGTGGAAGCACCACATAATTATTCATTCATTCCAAAGCTGTCAAGCTCTGCACAAAACTTCAGTGACTAATAACTGATTTTGCCTGTTTGATTTAGGTAAGACATATAGAGAAAGCAACCCCCCAAATCATAAAATCCTGTGCAAGATGTACTATTAAAAACTTCTGATTACTTTTTTTACTGAATTATTTTAGTTGCTTTGTGATATTCTTTACTGTTGTTTCATTTTTACCAGTTCTAGCTAAGCCACTTTCTTTTAGCCCGTTACCTATGAAATTAGACTTCAAAATATTATTAGTGTTTTCTTTTAGGTATATCACAGTTTATTATTTATTTTGTTTCCTATCTGGGGGGGGGGATTTCTTTTTTTTTTTTTTCTATTTGTGATTCTATAAAAGCCATAAGAAGTTTATCAATAACAGCTCACTGTTCCATAGGGTATGCAGAGATGAACTCAGAATTTCAAAATATATCTACAGAAATTTTTTTCATTTGCAGGTATTTTACACAGCATTTTAGCATTAACTGCAGAACATTAGAGCATTAGGCCTTTCTGAAGGGAAGGGCAATCCCACTGAAGTTCACGTTTGGATGCTAACCCAGCAGCGTGGTGAATCCTAACCTTAAGTTGAATTCCTCCCTGCACACCAGGACGTGGGATCCCAGAGCACAGTGATCCTCTGACCCAGCAGGCACAAGCACGATGACATTTGCCTCATTACACAGTGTCGCTGAATTGGAACTTGCACGAGTTTGGGTTCAGGAATTCAGCTGATAAAGGTGGGTTCAGATTCCCACCTGAACCATTTGCTCAGCCTTCTCGTGTGGCTTCAAAAGAGATCTTCAAAGTAAATGACTGTAGCTATACCATCTGGTGTTGTGACCACATTTGCATTTTTGACAGAGCTTCCTTTAATAGTATGACCATTTGGGGTTTTTTCTTTTCCAGCTGCAAATAGTCTGTGGGGTTTTCTTAAAGCGGCCCATGAACATTTTCTTTTCATTTTCCAGGCAAGTTAAATAAGCAGGCAGAATCGTTTAGGGAATATGACTGTGTTTTCTCATGACTGGAGTGCAGACCAATAGATGTGGCAGGCTGTTAAAGGAGCACTGCTGGCACTTTTGCAAGCACCTCTGTAGCGTAAGACTGTAGTACAAAGTCAGTTATGACTCAGCAGTCACAGTAAGCAGCTGAAACATTAACTTAGAATAAACAAATTATTTAGGAATCAAGCAAGAACCACGTTCTTGCAACAGCACAGCTATAGTATATGATAATGGTGACAATTATACAATACAGCTTTTAAGTTTTGTTGCACAGGTTTACAAGTTCATCATTAAAGTAAACCAAGATCTCAAACAGAGCCCTTAGGAAATAAAATCTTCAAATTATTATCTTCTAATCCTTGAATACAAGAAAGTCAAAGCAGTTTTTTTAAACACTAATTTAATCGGAATGGAAGGTTTGCTTTTAACATACACAACAGGACAGGCAGCTTGGCTATCCAAAAGGAATACAAAGAGGATGGAAAACTATAAGTTTCTGGACAATAATAACAACAAAGTTTGCTAGCTGCTTTCCAGAATTCATTCACGAGGCCAGCACTGGAACCCAAGTTACATGGCTAAAGAAATCTATTTGGAATCAAACCCCTGAACTCTCTTCCAGGCTTAATTGCAGAGTTGGGCTATGGTCTGTATGTGCAGCCGCAGAGCTGGGGGCAGGCAGCACCACCCTCTCGGGGACCGTGCCCATCCCTGCCCTCCAAACCCTGCAGGCTGGCCACAGATGAGCCAGTGAGCAGAGGTGTAGCCTCCAGGCAGTGGGCTGGGTGTTTTGGCTTTTTTTTCACTTTTTTTCCAGTGTGTAGATCTTAATTTTATTTTTTTTTTTTCCTGTAGAGATGTAAACCTTCATAAAGAGAGTGAAATCCTGCCCGCTTTCAGGTGACATCTGTGTCATTTCAGTTCTAGGTGTTTGCACACTACAGGTTGAGAATAAATAGTCTCTTGCTTCTCTGCCAGCTGTGCTCACTCTCACGAGAGCTGTTTATACACACCACCAGCTTTGTCACCTACTTAGCATACTGTCTTCCATAGAGAAGCATTTCTTTCATGCCTGCTGACATCTCTTTATTTTGTTGGGTTTTTTTTTTTTTTACTCAAATACAAACCACTGTTGGAACAAAACCCAGTTGAGTTTCAAATACAGTTAAATGTAAAGGACCAAAATAAGATATCTAAGAGGCGTGAAAAATGGGCAAACACTAGCACTGCCTAAGTTAACAGGGAGTTAGGGAAGAAGGGGAGAGGGATGAAAACCCCCATTTAGATTTAACTGTGTGAGCAGCTTAGATATTGAGACCTGAACGTCACAAAGCTATAATTACTGTCCAGGCAATGTTTTATTGTGCTTTCACTGTAGCAATACACAGAAATGAGAAATGTTTTTGTTCTGACAATGATGGAAGGACCTCTGTGTGAAATTGAGGGTACTGTTTTTCTCCTTGTGAGTGCTCGGGAGTTTTGTACCCTGCTGCCTCTGTCATATTAATCCATAATTATTGGATGGGCTCCTCCAGTCATACTTTGTTCTCCTCCTCCATGATGATTTATTGTGACATTATGCTACTCGTATTCCAGGGGAGCATGAAGTGTAGTTGCCCTGGCTGGCTGGATCCCAATGCACTTTTAAAATACATTGTACAGAAAACCAAACTGTGTATTATATGATTTCTAGCCAAATGAAATGCAGCAGCTTCCAGAAGTAAATAGGGCACCCATTTTGAAGCAGCAACAACACTGCGCTTCACAAAACCAACAACAATGAGAAATAAAAGTTTAAATTGGGAATATGATGTAGATGGAGTGAAAATAACCCCACCAGAATTCTACTAGGAAGGAAAAGAGATTGTTGCAGAGACTGTTGTGTTATTTTTAGCAAATAAACAGTCGTATTCTCTCTTATATTTCACAACTGAAATGCAGTCAGGACCCAGACGGCTGAGGTGATTCATATGTGATTGGTGTGATTGAAAGTGATTCTTGATGCCCTGAGTGATGAGAGAAATTACTACCGTGACAAATAAGACCACGCCAGCTGGTGACATCCAGCTTCCTGGAAAAGGTTCAGATTAGATGTAGGACATCAGACACTCGTCACAGGATCCAGATATTCCTGTAATAGTTTAATAGTGACAAAAGTAAAATGTATGGATTGGGTTCAGGGCTAGTTTCATGCAAACAGTGAGATAGGTACAAAAGCAGAAAAAAACCATATTGTGCAGGTGAAATGAAACAATGAAAATATTGTGCTGCTTTAGTGCCACCAGATAACAAAAATCTACTGTAGAACATCTGGAGAAACTGAAAACAGGAATTGCATTTCTATATTAGTTTAACTGCTGCATATAGAATGTCAGTTAGAAAAGATGCAAGCAGAGGCTGGAGTTGTGCAGGCTCACAATGCAGAACAGAATACAGATAGGTAGCTCTTCTATCAGTGCTGGCATTGCAAGCCAGCACACCAGCAACGGTTATGAAATGTGGAACTACCTCTCTCATATTAGGGACCAATCTTAGAATTACTAAGTAGTAGTAGTAGATTACTAGTAATCTACTACTTAGATTACTAAGATAAATCTAAGAATTACTTAGGAGGAATGTTTATGAAACGGTCCTTTGACGTGTCCCTGCCTCACTCCACTTCTCCATTCCCATGGCCAGCGTCTACTTTCTTCTCACTGTGTTTGAGTAATATCACCTCTCTTGAAAATGACAGATGACCTTACACACTTAAAAAGGAGGGACAGTTATTTGTTCAGAGAGATCCATCTTCCCTACTCACTGAAGAAAGTGAGAGGGACAAAAAGGTCCATGAAATTATTATTTTTTTCAAGTGGAGAAGTCCTCATTTATCTCCGTCTTTCTCCAGTCAAGTTGATTTCAGCTCATTTATTGAAGTCCAGGTGTCAGTGATATTGTAACTTACTGTCTTGTAGAATTGCTGAATGAAAATACGAAACAAAGTCACAGTCGTAAGTGTGTGAGTTCATACAAACTTACTGAAAACTTGTCTGAATCTGAAGCCTAAAGGTAAAGGATTTACCAGAGAGTAAAGCTGTAACACTGGCACAAAACTTAATTATATCAAGAATGTGTACATGGGTAACTGATGACAGCTGATGAGTCAGTCTTTGTTTGGTTGCCATCACCTTTGTATACATCTCACAGCTTCTTGGTGGCAACTGTCACAACCATACCTATAGAAATATGCATCTACTGAAATATCGTTGGACCTTATTAATTCTCATACAGAAATTTTTCAATGAAAAAGACAAGAGAAAGAACAAATCATCATCGGTGTGTCGTGGATAGGTCCTGAGAAACTCCTCACGTGTCCTACAAGAAAACTGGGGAAGGACTTTCTAAAAAGGCCTGCAGTGACAGGGTGAGGGGTAATGGTTTGGAACTGGAAGAGGGTAGATTTAGACTGGAAATAAGAAGGAAATTCTTCACTCAGAGCATGGTGAGATACTGGAACAAGTTGTCCAGGGAAGTTGTGGATGTTCCATCACTGGATGTGTTCAAATCCAGGCTGGATAGGGCATTGAGCAACCTGCTCTAGGGGGAGGTGTCCCTGCCATGGAAGAGGGATTGGACCTAGATGATCTTTAAGGTCTCTTCCAACCCAGGCCATTCTGTGAATCCCTATGAATTCCTTACATTGTGTGTCAGTTCATGTATCTGATTAATATTGAATTGATCTGCATCCAATTGCTCCTATTTAACTTTCATTTTTCCTTTTTTTTTTTCTATTAAAAGACCAGGGTAACCACTCTGGACATCTGTAACCTTGCAATGAATTTGACACCCAAGATAAGCTACAGCAGTTTTCAGCTGTAACATGTTTCATTTTTCCTTTCCATATACATTTATATGAGGTGTTCACACTGAATCCAAGCAAATGTGGTCTACCACGAAGATATCCCAAAATTGATTCTCCTTATTGATAAAGATATTTTATGCCATCTGAGAAAGGGGCATTTAAAGGAGTTTTCTTTAGAAGATCATAGAAAGAGTAACAGAGTCAGAATTCAACAAGATGCAAATCTAACTCTTATTTTGTTTGTTCTAAGTTTCTTGTAGTTTAGCTTCCTGTGAGACTGGAGTGCTTAAGTGATGCTATAAGATGTTCACAAAATGCCACCTAATCTGGTAGGCTTTTAAACTCTTTTGCCCTGTAAGCTCTGCAACATATACATATACACATGAGAAAGTCCTAACAAAGTCCAAGTGCTTAGCACTTGTCTTACAGCTAGACTCTGTCAAGGTTTGGTAGTTATTCATAGCTATTCCCACTTGCAGAACTTAATATCTTGACACGCTCCGATTGTGTCTGGCCTTGCCTAGGGCTCAGGCGAGGAAGAAGTGACCATCCTCCTTTCTCCACCATCTCAGACACCAGATTGTGAGCAGGGCGACTCTAGGAGACTCGGAAAGGACTTGAAATCACATCCTTACCTTACAGGAAGACACTTGATCGGTAGGGCTTAAAGTGTTGAGAGATGAGTACTGTTGTTTCGGTTGGGCTCCTTTACCTTTCTGTTGTGATAGGGTGAATAAAAGACCAGCAGCTCACTGACATAACGTGCAGAGAAAAGTTCTGTTCCGGAGGTTCCATGCACAGGGCAACTTTTCATGCTGTTAGCCACAGAATGGGAGTCTTCAGCTTATGAGAGCTCATTCATCTCATCTTGGACAGCCTGTATTTTTGCTCTAAATAGGAATGTAAATGATCTTTGCCTTCATTGTGCTAAGTTGCACTGGACTAGCTTTTGTGACATCAGCTCTTCCTGATTGCATTCAATAGAAGTATGAGGATTAACTGCAATATGAATTTTTACTATTAGTCTGTACATGTTGGTGTTAAAGGGAAGTGTGGTGATCACTGAGCTGGCATAGTGATAATAAGGATAAAAAACTCATTCTAACCGAAGTCAACAAACCTCTTTAAAACTTAAGTGTTTGGATGCCAAGTGCTTGCTTCCTGGTAACTGGGAACTTCAGAAAGAGCTTCTCACTACCCCAGGACAGAGAGTTCCTTGCAGTCATTCTCATAAACAGGCAAGATTTACAGCTAGCAAAACAAGAGGTTTTGTATTTTTAAAAGGGAACGTATTGAAATTGAAAGAGCTGCCTCATAAGGATTCAGTTTATGGCAGCAATATATAACCTGGTAAAAATAATATCTAGGTTAATTACAGGATCTGGCAAGGTTTGGGAAGTTTTTTAGCATACAATGGAGAGAATGTTCTTGGACAAACTGGGGAACAAAGTTTTAAATAGGTTTTTCTGAAGTATCTTACCTGATAGTTGGGGAATGGTGAGAGAGATTAATTTTATTCTTTTTTTTTTTCCTTTTTTTGTGATGCGTTGTTTTGGTGAATTCGCAACACACACAAAACTCAAACACTGATAAAGAACTTACTGGAAAATAAAGATGTTTTGACGGGTGGATGAGGATTTTGAGTTAGTGACCAGGTATAATGTCAAGATTTCTGTTGGTCTCCTGCTTTATTCAGTTACAGTCATCTGCAGCAGAATGCAGTTCTTTTAATGCAGCCCGATAACTAAAGAGAAAACTCCAGCAGAGCCTACTCTTAATATTGATGGGGTAAGTTGCTGCTGGAGTTACTTTGAATTTTTTTTTTTTCCTAAGGGAATTTTTTACTGTATTATTACTGTATGTTTCTTTTTACTGCATTGTTTTTAAATGTGAAAACAAAGCTATCAAATACAGTGATTGCAAAAAATATTACAGTATTTTCCAGAACAGTCATAAACTGCATTTGCATTGTAGTAAATGAGGTGTACAGCATTACAGGGGAGGATATGCTGGAAAGATGGCACCTATTCTCATTATTTTGACTTCTTAGTTTAATGTGCTTAATCATATTTTGGCCTCATCTACAAAGTGTCACAGCATAGTATTTTTTCTTGTGAGGGGATTTCTGTGTTACTGGGTTTCTGCCAGAAAGGTGGGACTGACATTTAGATGTTGTTCTTGAATTTGTTCTGGTTTTCTTTGTCCTACTCAGTTCCTGTATTCTTGAATTCTAATTTCTTGTAAAGTAATTTAGATTTTCATGAAATTACAACAAAAGTCAACCCTGCATGGGGCAGGAGCCACTTTTGAATATGCATGTAAGTGTTGTGAATTCTTATATGCTTTCATGTTACTTGCTTTATTCCTGCAGGTCTTAATGTATTTGATTCATGGAGAGAAAGCACATAGAAACTTATCTTGCAGTCTCAGCTAGAAGTACTTCGTTTGTTCTGTATCTTGCTGTCTTTGTATTCAGATAAGCCTTATTAGTTCAGAGGCATTTAGTTTGCATGGATTAATAAAATTCAGAAAATGAATTTTCAGATTAATCTTGAAAGCAAATCAGAGTACAAATCAGGCTTCCTTAGATGCAGAGAATGTTCAGAGAAGAAACATTACCTTATGTTGATGATAATCAGATGTATATTGTCCTCCAGCTTATTACAGAGTGAATCTCAGCATTTTGCAGTTAGTGTTCTATAAAAAGAATATTACAAAACTTGATGATCTTGTTTTTACAAACAAAGCAATAAGAACACCCTCGTGTCTCAGTGTCATCCAGTGAGATGTTGCTTTGTTGGTGGAATAAGAGGTTATGGGGCAGCTGTGGAAATGCAGAATAGACTAAGCCTGTACTCTACTGCAGTGTCTGCATATAAATTTGTGTGGACAGAGTCAAAGGAGGAATTTTAAGAACAAACAAAATACAGAAAATATTCCCCTGGCCAATTAGACTCTATGACATTCAGTAATAATAAAATATATCTCTTCAGTCTCATCTCTTCAGGATTTTTCCTTGCAAGTCAGGATCATAGAATTGTCAGGGTTGGAAGGGACCTTAAAGATCATCCAGTTCCAACCCCCCTGCCATGGGCAGGGACACCT